>VKOC01002311.1:0-20814 GCA_009364415.1 Spea multiplicata | reverse complement strand
TGTTCATAGGTGATCCCTACATATCTAATACATTGTATTGCTCCCTTATAAGACATATTTATTCAAGAAGGATGTAAATGAACCACCACTGAATGTAATTAACCCAAACATAAAAAATATTTATGCGATGGAGCATGGCCCCAAAACATAATAAAAAACATAACACTGACATTGTAAGGCAGCATTTGGAAAGGTGAATTGACCCACAGCACATAACGCAGGAATGCTCCACAAAATGATGGAAAATGCAGGAATTATTTAAGCACACATGTTAGATGTCCATGTAAGTGTGAAAGTACTCATAAGAGTGACTGGCCTTATCCCAAGAGTGGAAACATCAGTATGACTGCGTTCAAGAAGCTGAAGGGCTATATTTATCAGCGCAAATAGGAACAACCTAGGGACAGTTTCCATGATGGAAGCAGTCACTATAGAAACCAATGGAATATACGTTTGCCGATTACTCCATACGTGTCATACAATCACTTAAGTCTTTTCTAATAAATACAGCCTGTTGTACCCAGCAAAAAAAACTGGCCAACTTCACGTATGCAAGGAGTGTGAGAGAGGCGTCTCTGCAGGCTGCCCCGTTCCCTAAACATTGCGTGTAGACAGAGCTATGGAAAGGAACGCCAGGAGAGCAGGGAAAACGGTTTGTGTGTTATCTCTGCTTTCCTGCGAGATCAGAAAATGTTCAGCCATGAATAAAGATAATTAACTTTCATATAAGGTAGCGTTGTGATGGTCACAAAGCAAACAAAGTCAGCAGGTTCCTTATTGTTTCTGCTTGTAATGATCTGTAAGAAGTACTGGTGAAGCACATACCTGTCCTCAATGCTATTTATACAAGTAATTGCTCTAAAATGTCAATGCAGATATAAAGACGGATATTTTTGATACTGCCTGAGGGCGGATATGCATTGCATTGGAATTTGCTTTCAATACTACTTGTTTGCATGTAAAAAGCTATGGGGACAGCACCGGAACAGTAACATACACAGGGCACAGTACCAAGCAGATGAGGGTGCAGTTTCAATAGAAGAGGGTCTTGCGGACATCTGCTCCAGCACATTATAACTCAAAATGGGAAATGCAATATTAATGATATCTTAAAAGCAAATTTATAAGATAATTATTTTAGAAATCAGTTTTGGGCACTACTGCTGTGACGATGGTTCATATTTAGGTATCTGTGCATCACAAAACTAAATTATACAAAAAGTGCAACAGCTTCCCATCATAAGTGCTAGATGCTAATAAGGTAATTTAAACATGCATTCATAGGCATAAAACTATCCTAAACCTAAGACAAGACCAAGGTCTGAGTCTCTACATCAGGCAAAACGGACAGACTAGACGGGCCAAATTGTTTTTATCTACTGTTAAATTCTGTGTTTAAAATGGGAGTGGGAGGGTCACTAACGCAAAGTTATTAATAATGGCCCCCTTTTTGTGGGGAAGCGAACACCATACATTCCCAGCGTAGGTTTCCCAAGCAGCGGTGTCTAGGGATTGACCCCTTCTCCATCCGCCTGTGCCAGCCGCGTATCGGCCCTCTTAAGAGACAGATAAAGCCATCAAGTTAAACAGGATGGAGAAAAGTTACTCTGCTCAGTGCCTCACTGAGGAAAAACTCCATAGGAATTGTACAAAACAGAAATGAAATGCAAGTTCGGCATCACTCCCTGTAAAACACCATATGCAGTGTTTAGTTATAGCCATAGGTTATAGACTCCGGGTGTCTGGAAAACCCCCACTTCCCGCTCATTCCCCCCTAAATGGGGATGTCAGTGGGACAGCACGTCACAAGGGGGGCTGTAGGGAGCGTAAAAGTGACCAGGTATGGGTAAAGCTAGAAAAATAGCAGCTATTAGGAATGTCATTGTTCACATTTCAAAGTATATGGGCCTTATCTAGTTGTGATGTGAATATCGGAAAGATCCCTCAAGACAAACGTACACGCTGATGCCCTTCCTCGGCCCACTTTTCTGCAATACTAATGTGGCTGGTCCATCCCCATCAGTGGCACTTTAACCTCCTGCATAATACACCCCAACTCCCTCTACATTGTAGGTTTGTTTGAGCAGGGACCTCCATAACCCTTGTTTCTGTAAGTCCAATTGTTATACTACTTATTATGTCCTCTTTACCCATTGCAAAGTCATGTAAAATATAATGGCGTTAATGAAAACAACAAACAATAATAGAAGACTGCTCAGATGTGTGTGTGAGTTCTTTATGGGCTTGCATGCACACTTTGTAAAGAAACCTGAGGGACACTCAGAACATGCAGCTGTGACATAAACCACCACAAAATATCCATGCAAATAAACCCACTGAAAAGAATATACTTTGCAAACCTCACTGCAGCCTGATGGGAAATAATTATTGTTCTAAACAAATAACTAATACACATGAAGTCATTTCTTCTGTGCATACAACGCCATTCCTTTTGTGGCAATCGATTCATTCTAATTCATTACAGGTACTTATAAAGATCCGTTCTTTTGAGAGAGAGAGGGGAAAAACAAACAGTGAGGTTTGAAAGTTTAAAAGTAAAAGAAAATGTTAGTATATAATAAACCTTGTGAGCATCCATACTCATCCGTGATCAAGATTACTTTCATGTTAGAGAGCAGAAGAAGAAATTGAAAAAAAGACACCATTTCAATATGCTCTTCAGTATCCCCCTCAAAGGGTGACCAGAAATGTTAGGAAAAGTGAAATTAAACAAAAAAAAGACAAACTTTTTACTTTTCACAATACATTGACCTAATTTTCAAAAAAACATACATGTTAATGAGAGCTATACCAAATATTACCACGCAATGAAATAAATTAAATGTAAACCTAATACAGGGAGCGGAAACAGAAAGCAAGAAACTTAAAACACTTACGGTAACTACTTTCACTATCGCTGGCATTAGAGGTTACATGTTCTGAAACGCAACATATGGAAAAAATGAGGGGCGCAAAACAGACATTAAGAAAACAAAACAACTTAAATTGTTAACAAGGAGAATAAGGTGAAAATATTGGGAAAACAAAAGAAGAACATGCACAGGATTTGTAAATGGACACTTTACTTTGCGTGAAGAATATTGATACCATTATAATACAGATCATGATTAATAATAGTAATATATGCGTGGCAATACACCATTAAATGTTTGCAAACACAACATTTACTATTAAAAGACACTCCAGATTGAGGGTCTGCCAAGCCTCAATTTCTAAAATGAGAAAAAAAAATACACAAGCCAAATTTAAATTTTGATTGATTTGTTTTCAGATCTGGCTTATTCAGTTGCAGCCAAACCACACAAAACTGAAAAAAAAATAATAAATTTACAAATACATTTTGGTTGTGCTTGTGTACAAGTGTGCATTGGAAATTCATATTTCATTTTAACTCAAAATTCACCTTTGTTCTTTCAGATGATATGCAAATTCTAAACATTTTGAGGTTGTTGTTTTTTAAATTAATATTCTGCAATTTATTTTAATGGATGTTTGTGCAACTATGCTGGTTGCTCATTCACTCCAAGCCATAAACCATATAACCCACATTACTGGGGGAAAAATTAGATAAAAGCATAAGCATAAAAACCCAGAAGCAGCATTTCCTGAGTCAACTCTTTTGCAGTTTTTTTAAGCGCATTGGTGCGTCTTTTACTAGGCTCTTGGGGTTAGAAAATAAAAAATACATGAGAATAGGCAACACAATGCTTCTACAGAATCCATTATGAAAAATATTAAAAAAAATAAAAAAAAACATTAAGCATTTAAACACTTACATCACAGAAAAACATATAGTTAAAGACAAATGACACGCCTGGGTTAAATGTGCTTGGATCTTTTTCTTTTCTCAAATGATGTTGCTGCATTGCCTCAACATCAAGGCATTCAGCAACACAAAAAAATGTAGGGGGGGCTGTGTGATTGTGCTATGGACATGGTAAACACTCGTTCCAGCCGTCACATATGAAACACACGGTGTCTTTCAATATTGTTGTCCTTCACCTGGCAAGAGCTTCAGAAGTGATCAATGATGACTTTCACTGCTTAAGGATTGTTGCTGCATCGGTAACATCCAATCAGGAACATCCAGTAATATGCATTGGCATTTTCATTGGCAAGGAAGTGGTTTTAACCCATTTTAATTAGAACTAAATTTAATTTCAGGTGCACATTTCAGAATTTTCAACTTGGAATTTACCCAAGTCACAACTTGGTATTTCAAATGGTGATATTTTAACACTTTTCATGCACTAATTCTATCAAAGTTCATGGAAGCAGGCCCGGACTGGCCATCGGGCTGCAGCTCCATCAGCCCCTAAGTCAATCCGGCCCTGCCGCGGGCCAGTTGCTGCTTGCTCCGGCAACAAGGTAAGTAAGGTGAGGGAGGGGGTGCAGTGAGAAGGTGCAGAGGGGGGGTTAGATCGTGAGAAAATAGGGGAGAGGGGATAGATAGTGAGAGGGGGTACATATTGAGAAGTGGGGAAAGGGGAACATAGTGAAAAGGGGGAACATAGTGAGAAGGGGCAGATAAGATGGGGAGAGGGGGTAGTGTGAATGCGTATGAGAATGAATGAATAAATGTGTGGATGAATTGTGTGAATGCGTATGACAATGAATTCATGTGAGGATGAATTGCTTGAATGATTTGTGAGACTGCATTAATGAATGTGTTAATGATTTGTGTGAATGAGTGAGTAAGTGCAACGATGGTACATGAAGGGTGGACTTTAACAATAAATAAGGGCTGCTCAGGCTTAAATGCCCGGGCCTATTTTTTGTCCCAGTCCGGGCCTGCATGGAAGTAATTTGTTTTGTGTGTGTGTGTGTGTTTTTTTTTTTACACCCAGATTGTACTTAAGGTATAAATTTGCAGTCCCTGTTTAATTACATGTAAAAAATGCTACTGCAAACTTTGACAAAGGCTGGTTTTAGAATTACTGTATGGAAAGTGTTATATCATTTGAAATACCCTGGGGTGTCTAGTTTCCAAAAATATATGGCTTGATGGGGGTAAATTAAACTGGTTGGCTTCAATGATGCCCCAAATAGGACATGGGTGACCAGATGCATGGGTGACCAAAATTGCATATTAAAAACTTGACTGTTTAGCCCTCAAACAAGCCTACAAGCCTATGCATGGGAGCTGTCGCTGTTCCCCGGAGATGTTGCTGAAGACATATTGAAATTTAGGGAAGATGCAAGATGTAATGTGTAAACTGACACACTGAGTTTGTGTGAGGTGAAGAATATTAACACCTTCATACATACTGTAAATAATAATATATGTCATGCATGACAATACAACACAACATTTACTATGAACAGACACTCCAGATTGGGGGATGTGCCAAGTCCCAATTACTAAACCGGGAAAATATAAAATTACAGGTTTAGAATATATTTTATGATATAGTAAATTAGATGATCCAATCAAAATATTAATATGTAAAGAAAGGCCTTCTTAACCTAAAACAAGATATAATTTGTGTGCAGTAAATGATAAAGATAAGAATTATAGCTAATCACAACCATAGAAAGATTAAAATGAAGGGTACAAAAATGAAACAGCTGTGTCAATTAATGTAAAGTCTGCTTTAAGTCATTAAGTGGTAGGACATGGAAATTCAGCACCAGGCTTTGTTAAGAATACTCATAAAGGTACTTGGCCTACTTTTTCAAGAGGATTTTGCTTTATATTCAACATGCTCAATGGTGTTCATGTGTGTCAATGTATCCCAAACTTAATGCTTCTTTATGTACTCAAAAGGCCATAAACAGCTGCTCTTGTATAGCAGTGCCCCTGGAAGATACAGGGGCCTGTAAGACTTTGACAAGGAAGCACGGTGACGTACCTACAGGGCTCGCAACTGCGACAAAGCCTGTCTGTCTAGGGGGTCCCCGCAACAACTTGTTCCTGTCTGCTTGTGCCACTTACATTTTCAGAAATTGTTCTAACCAATTTTGAACCAGCATGGGGAGACAGGAACGCAGCAGGGTCACATTATGTTACATGACACGGCAGGGAAACGGAGGCTGCTCGCACCAGGTAATGGAGTGTAGGAGGGATTGGGGTGGTGTATATATATTTGTATGTGAGCATGGATGTGTCAGTGTTTGTGTGTGTGTGAGAGCATGGATCTGTCAGTGTTTGTGTGGTTGTGCCAGAGTCTATGTGGGGGGGGGGGCAACAGGCTGTTTGGGGGTTAGGATGGAACTAAGATGCTTGGGGCAAAGGTGGCACTGTTGCTTTCGTGATGTTAGCGATGACCTAGTGGAAGTGGATGTTTCTGTGGCCATCATGTATTTTTCTGTATATATCCAAGCATTTGATCTTCACTTTCATTTCAAGGGTAGTATACACATTAACGTTATAGGTCTGCTATAGCTGGAGGTGAATAGATTTTTTTTTTTGTCACTTACTCAAGCCTTTTGATCCCATGTCGTCAGGGACATCCTGTTGTCCCAGAATGCAAGCAAAAAAAAATAGAGAGATAATCACAGAAGAAAAAGTTGTCAGTAACAAAACACCAAAATGGAGCTACAGGAAGAGGCATTTCCAAGCTAAGGAACACGTCCCTGTTTCTGTAGATATATATATATATATATATCATATATGATGATGTAATCAACCTTTTTTAAGAATATAGCAAGCCAATAGGAACATGCCTATGAATAGTTTTGTGATTTTTTTTTTTAAATATATGATTACAAGCAGCAGCACATGGATGCGGGATATTACCAAGCACATTACAGTACATGCTTACAGAAGGCTCAGACCTTCCTCTATAAAGCCACAATCCTGCACCACTATAATCAAGCACCCATAACCTGACCCAAGTATGTACTGTAAATGATTCTGGTAAACAATCTCAATTTTTGTCACTGGCCCCTAATGCTTGAAAATACCTCCATTGTAACATCCTACGGTAAAACAGCCGGTTTTAGAAGTACAGCTTGCCCCACATACTTACGGTCTATATCACTTGTTTCCATTTCACTCTGGTCCTTGTTCTTGTAGAATGGAAATTTTCGGGAAAAGAGGTTCTTTTTACGCTTGTCATTGAATGACTGCTGAAGAAGAAAAGGAGGGGGCAAAACAAAGGATGTCTAATGTCTGTGTAAAAAAAAGCCCCAGCCTAGCAGGTTTGTGAGTGCGCGGCAAGATGATCTTGTAACATGCAGGATGCATTCCACTGAAGAAACAAAACTTCTCCATGTAAAGCTGTGCTCCATTAGAAACATACCGTCAACTGCCTAGTTCAGTAATGTATATGGGCACATAGTGCTAGATTACAGGCACCAAGAAAACACTTCTAAGCTACGGTTTAAAAGGCAGGTAGTGTCTGCCACGAGATGTAAAATGGTAAACTAACTCCTTACTCGGAAAGAAAGCACCTCCAAAAGAAACCGCACAAAATTATGATAGAACACAATCTTAGAAAAATTCACATACAAGTGTATGTCTGAGGAGGCTAAAGTGAGAGAGAGAGTATAATGGCTAATGTTCTAAAGTCTCAGGAACACAAAAATATTAGGACTTTTACTGATTTATAGATTACAATCCCCGAGTACCTACAAAGGGGTTTTTGGTTTTATTTGAAAATAACCATGGTCTCTAGGAGATGCAATAAACAATAAATTAACAGATCTCATAACTAATAATACTAATGATTACATTACTTCACATTAACGATACACTAATGAGTCCGGCTAACACTGAATATTAGATATGGAGCCGTCTGTAGACATTACGCACGGTTCAGTTTCAGTAGCTCAGTGAAATTTCATACTGCATGCTCTTTTAAAGGGACTGTAATAAGTAGATACCTTGAAATTCTAGAAGGGATTTTTAACCCACTCCAGGTTTTCACAGATATTGAGGATAGGGGGAACTTAACACATGATATATGTCACCTAGTAAAGTGAGGTTAAAAATAAGATAATGGGGGGGCACCAAAATCATCATACCCTCACTTGAAAATAAATGACATTCCCTTTAAAAGGTTACTCAACAGACTTAGAAAAAAGAAAAACCCAAAATGAAATCTTCATAAGATGATAGAAGCAATAATGTGTGTTAGTTGTGTTAGTGGCCACCACACGGTAGAGGTTAAGGTTTTCCAGCAAAACAAAGTAAATAGTGTGAGAAAGAATGTAAAAACAAGAAGTAGACGCATAAGCGGCAGATCAATCTCAATCGGATGCTCAATAATTATTTATTAATTTTAATAGCCTCATCCGATTGTGCCGAGCTGTACAATAACAGAGCATTCATGTAACCTAGATTTGATTTTCTGCATTATTCAAACACATTTTAACAAACTTGAGAGAATTACTTCAATTCATCCACTTTTACTAATGCAGACAAAAAAAAAATCGACTACATTAATACTAATATATTGACTTTTTAAGTAGATGTGACCCACGCCCAATTATTATTCTATGACATATTAGGTGTGTGTGCAAAGCAATGTAATGTTTGCATTTTGGATCAAACATTAAAACGGAAATCACAACTGGTGGATAATTAACTATGTGGCAACGATAATTTTAGAAAAGGGAAGGTAAAAGGAAAAAATAGATGAAAGTTGTGAAAAGAACTTCCCACAGCTTTCCAGGAAAATATTGGAGAAAAGAAAATGCAGTACACTATCAATGGCAAGCGTATTTTGGTTTTTTTTGTTTTTTTTTTTACACATTCCATGCATTTTGGGATGCTGTGTTAATACACAGTGTGTATACAAATTGTTATGCAGTCAAGAACAAGGATACTGTATGGTTAATTAAGTTAAACAGTGTGTGGTTTTCCTTAGCACATGCATTTACATATAAACACATCAAATGGGGTACTTAATTGCAGGTTTTTTTAAATGATTTAGTCATTCCGATACATTTCCACATCTAAGTATATATGTGTATAGTATTATATATATATATATATATATATATATATATATATATATATATAACGCAAACACACACATACATCTCAACACAACCAAAGCATTTAAAGGTGCAGTCCTTAAGTTGTTTAGAAATAATAGACTTGCTAGTATACAAAAAAGATGAATCTTGTGTTACTGTATATGGCTTATCTCAAACATAACTGTTATACCAATTTATGAGTTATTTGGATAAGTTTGTTTGCAATAAAGGATGACGTTCAAAGATTAACCAATGCACCTCTTATGTAAACTCCAAAGTGTCTTACAGTGCTTTTCAAGAACAACAATTTAAAGGGGTGTCATCCTATTTGGGAAGATAACTGGTGCGTGTGTCAAAGATTTAACTGTAAAATCTTCTAAGAACTGCACTTTTAGGGACTTATAGCAATGTAATTTTGAGCAAATCATGAAAATTAGCACATGCAGCAAGCACTTATTTGCCTACTGCTTTTTATGGAGGTTGCCCAAAAAGAGCCAGTTTAAAGATTCTATCAATAAAACACCAATCGTTTGACGTGTCATAACGCTGGTAATATCACATTGAAGAACAAGCTCTACCGCTGCACTTCTAAAACAGAATCATTCACCATCAGATACCTAGAGTTTATGAAACACACTTTCACATGATTTGTAAAGTTTACCATGATTTCCTAAAACAAATACTGTTTCAACATGCCAACACGGCATTGTGTAATATAGCAAATTATTGTTTTTCCTAAACGATAAGTTACTATTTCGAGCCGGGAATGACAATGTCACTGTTATTACAAGTCAATCACCTGAGCTTTCACTCAACTACGTAATTAATAATTAAATGTGGTGACAGAATATTATACAAATACTTATCTATACTCTTCTTAGTCTAATCATAATGTAAAACTGCAAAACGTAGATAGTATTGAGAAAAAAAACACGGCTCTTAGGGCAACTTCCTTAAAAAGCCAGAAAATGCACACCTGACCCAACTATTACGCGTTAAATACAGAACAAAAATATGAAAATATGGTCAACTCACCCCTTTGTCCCCTCTTGCTTTTGAGTTAAACTTTACAGTCTTTAATCTTGCTCTTTCCTTCTTTTCAACTCTGTGAAAAGAAAAGGTTGGTTCATCAGAAAATCAAGCAAGTCAGATATTCCTGGGAAAACTGTGGTGAAGCAATGTGTTTAGATTGTGGAACAATGTGGTCAGAACTGAAGAAACTTCAAGGAGAGACAGAGTCCCAGAAAATGGAAAAAAACGGTGGTAGAAATTATTAAACTCCAGGGCCAGACTGGGGTTAACCAGGCGGCCCTGGCATTTTAAGTCCGACGGCCATGATGTGTGAATACCAGGACAGACATCGCGTTTCTATACTCACTGGAGTGACAGATCGGGTGTGCTTTGAGTGATGCCAGGCATTTGCCCACTGGGCATTTGCCCGGTCTGCCAGATGGCCAGTCCGGCCTATTCAACCAGCAGGATTGAGTTTCGCAATAATAAAAGATTTCAAGCTAACTGAATTCTAATTATGACACTAGAAATATGTAATGTTTAATATACTTTAAAATACAGCTAAACACTGTGGAAACACAGGCAACCTAGTTCAAATAATATAGACTCAGGCTTCTTTAGAAGGTGCAGTTAACTATTTGATTACCACCATTATTTTGGATATTTTAAACAAATTAATAGACTGTGTATATCAATTTCGACCTTTTTTTCCTGTGCCCTGCAAAACTGCCATCATGATCGTACTGCTGTGGTTTTATTCTTTAGATGTTCTGCTGTTTGGAGATTTTTATTCAGCTCAATGTAAAAAATGTGGCTTGTTCAGGGAGATGGAATCACTGAAGTCGATATCAAATCACGGCTCAAACGGTGGGATCACCCAAAAACACTGCCACAGGGATTACACCACAAATCGCAGAACTTCAGTTACCAGATTCGTGTATGTTAAAAGGAAAAAAATATATATAGTCATACTAGTAATTTATTGAAATGCAGATAAATATCAGGATATTTATCATTCTGACCGTAACATGTTCCAAGGTCCCTTGTAAGGAACTTTGGTAAATATATTTACCCTCTTGAACACAAAATGCAATAATATGTACCTGCGTTTGCTTGGAATAACACCAATCTCCTCGCTTTCTCCGTCAGGAGTAACTTGCCGTGCTTGCCACCATTCATCATCTGACGCGTTAACAACATGCAGAATATCACCGAACTTGAAGTTAAGTCCTTGGCTCGGAAGGCCGCTGTCTTTAGTCTTGTCGTAATCAAAGAGGGCCCTGAGTAAAATAAAAAGTGCATTGGGAACAAAGGCAAACGCCTTAGTTATTAAGGAGATACTGGCATAGCCACAGCTTTTAGCACAATTAAATGCGTTAATTTATTCCTTGCGCTTTTTTGTTGGCAATCATTGTAATGGATTTTATTATAATTTAAACGTTTGTTTTTTTTCTTCACTGAAGCTGGGATTTGTGTCTCAAAGTGACAGAGCCGTCATTACCTGATCAATATCAGCGTCAGTGCTTGGGAGTTGTACGGTCGTGTCTGTACAGCGAGCCCTAATTGTTGAGTTGCGTAGCTGTATGTTTGGTAGTGTAAGCCCATGGGTGTTACGTGCTAACTAAACGTTATGAGTAAGCAATGAGCGTTTATGGAGTGTCTGTCTGTGATGTGTGTTTATGGAGTGTTATACTCCATCTACAAATGTGCAGCCAGATACTGGTCGTACAATTCAAAATCACACTCTGCACAACTAGGTTTGACACCACTTTTCCAGCATGACTCTCGGCAGAGCCACCAGCAGTGTATGTATGCATGTGTGTGTGTGTGTGTGTGTATATATATATATATATCGGTATATTTTAGCTGCTCACAAGTTTACCTGACATATAATGATCGTTTCTGGCTTGTCCGAAGGGAGCCAGATCCTGAGCTGATGCTGCTATTCATCATCTGTTCCCTTAAATCATGGATTTTTGCTTCAAAACGACTATATTCTACAAGACAAAAAGTTGATGCATCACACGAGATCTGAATGCCAATATAATACATTAGAAATTTAAAGTCTTCTACATCTTGCAGGAGCAAGATCTATACAGACTAAAAAGGAATAAAACGTATCAGACTATGATTACAATAGGATTATTGTTAAATAAAAGACAATATTTGTGACACTGTACAACCATCAGAACTGCCTTCTGAGATAGCAGGATAAATCGTCCCTTTGCGTTAAAGCTCTGTGCAAATTTATTGAGCAGCGATACGGTACCAACGCTCCTGACCTGCAGTGATCAAACGTACCAAATAAC
Source organism: Spea multiplicata (assembly GCA_009364415.1). Lineage (NCBI taxonomy): Eukaryota > Metazoa > Chordata > Amphibia > Anura > Pelobatidae > Spea > Spea multiplicata. The sequence goes on along the minus strand of VKOC01002311.1, from coordinate 8,548 downwards.
TTAAATTGAAAGGACACTGCCATCAACCGTTCCCATTATTATTGCTAGTATTGATTTATATAGTGCCATCGATTTCTGTAGCACTGCCCAATGTATTTTACTGCATTTCTACTGATGCTTGTACAACTATTAATACAAACGCAAAATGTGTGAAATAACCGTATTCTGTTCTAATTATTGTATATAAAAATGCTACATTATGACTATTAGTAAAATAAACCATATAAAGCATAAAAAGCTGAATAAGCACAGTAGAATTTGTGTTACTAATGGCATCAATTGCTTTTCTTTCATCCTTTGCCAGTGGTCCAAATAGTCCTATAGAGAAACTAGTGGATTGAAGCAAGATTTTGAGGCAGGGGCAGAACACAATGGTCCTCAATCCCACCATGAGTTATTATCTTCTGTTGGAACAATATCCCACAATTGTATTAACAACCAAAATAAATTCTAGAAAAAGAGTGCACAGACAGTATGTCTATAGAGGAAATAAGATACTTAAGCAGTGAATGTCTTTTTTACCTCATTACTAAAGAGTTAAATTGCGCAAGGAGTATATAATTTGCTGGAATATTGGACAGACGACATTTATATGCTCCCCAGTGTTTCCATAGCAGCCCAGCGCATCATACTGTGATGGAATACCTGGTTATTGCTAGGATACTCCTACAAATAAACCCTGTGTGTGCCTGAGTCATCTTCACGGAGAACGTTAAATTTTGGACAAAATATACAAGAACAAGAATAAAGAACAGGATGTATATTGTGCTCGTACCTTTTGCAATAACACCATATGTTAAGCATTTAAGGTGCTATTGCGATAACATATTTGGAGCTATGAGGTGGAAACGCCGGTTGTGGGAAATAAAAACCATTAAGTCTACCCACACACGTTATATATTGTTTTTTTCAGGGCAAGGCGGGCTTTCTTCAGATACCATTATTTTGATTATATCGCCTTATTTACCGCATCAAACCATGTATTTTTGAAAACTAGACACCCCAGGGTATTTCAAACGCTGGTGTTTTAACCCTTTCCATACACTAATTATACAAGCACACTTTGCCAAACTTTGTAGTAGTTAATTTTTTTAAATATGTATTCAGCAACATCTCCCGAGTACAGCGATACCCCACATGCATAGGTTTGTCAGATTGTTTGGCTGGTAAAAGGCTACTTTTGGGACATGCGTAATTCAGGTTTTCAACACAGACTTTTAGCATTTGGTCATTCTGCCTTCATCTCCTCTTTGGAACATCTTTGATGTTCAATTTACCCCACCAAACCATATATTTTTAAAAACAAGACACCCCGAGGTATTTCAAATGCTGGTATTTTAACCCTTTTCATGCATGATATTCTACCACCAGCCTATGCCAAGGTTTGTGGTGCTTTTTTTTTTTTTCACACAAATTGTACTTCAGGAATGAATTCATAGCTCCTGGTATAACTCACTATCAAACAACACCCCAATGTGTGGTCAGCAACATCTCCTGAGTTCAGTGATACCCCACATGCATGGGTTTGTCGGATTGTTTGGGATTTAAAATGCCACATTTGGGAAGTGTGCCCCCCCCCATTTTGGTCAGTCTGTGGCTATGCCCTATCTTTGAGCCCGGACACTCCAATTTACCCCATCAAACCATTCATTTTTTATTGAATTAGCCACCCCTTGGGTATTTGAAATGCTTTAATTTTAAAGCTAATTCTATGTCGAGATTTTTGAGATAAAGCGCTAACTGGGTGGGTGTTTGGTGTCTCTGAATGCCTCGTGATTGAGGCATTTCAGGGACACCATTGAAGTTTAGGAGGTGATCGTTGATCGCCTCCTAAACTCTTTTAAAACGGGCGTCCGCCGCCATACATTGTATGGCGAATGTTGACGCCCCGGGGAGGAGCCAGACATGGCCCCCGATGCCAAACTCGGCATTACAGCAACGCCGTTTAAGTGAAGAAAGTGATTGTTGATCACTTTCTAAGCTCATTTAATTTAATGACGGTTCAGGACCGTCAAAGGTCGTTAAGTGACTGGTTTTCCTTGATGGGCCTGAACAGTCAAAGGTCGCTAAGGGGTTAAGCAAGTGAGAAAGGTCCCAGGAGCTTTTATGACTGGACATCTCCAAAGAATGGAGATTCAACCATCACCCAAACCGCAAAGGATGTAAAGCAGCCACCAAGATCTTCACAGTGGAAGTCAGTTTGTGACATTTCTGCCCTGCTAGATATGGCCAATTTGGACATCAAAGTTATTTTGAGGGGACTTTTGTGAGATACCGTGTGTATATATATTATATATATATATATATATATATACACACACACACACACACACACATATTATATACATATATATACACACGCACACAACTAATTAGACTGTTCACTTGCATTCTCCCTCTGCCATGAAATCTGTTATCCTTACCGCTTGTTAAAATATCGCAAGTGCAGAACCAGAAAGTGCTATGTTACAATAAAATCTGAAAATAACATTTCATGAATGCTTTAACAAATCTGGGGCAGATACAGGCCTCAGGTATATTGTAGTAGATAGTATTATTGTTACCCACGGATTAATACTGGATCCAGAATATCTAAAATTGAAACAGTTATACAGAAGCATGTGCATTACTCACTGTTGCTATGGTATAATAGCAATATGTATATACTTAAATGATTATTTGTAGGTGGCAGAGTTTTTTTGTTTTATTTTTTAACTAGATTTCAGCCTTTTGCTGTTCGATAAGACCCATTATATCTGCACTGTAAAACTTTGCTAAACGGGGAAAAATATAATTCAAACATCCCTCGTATGATGACAAAACACAACTTCATGTAAAGCATGTATCACACAGTTTATGGGTTTCTTGTGAGCTGGGACTTGGTGAATGTTACAAATACAAGGTTGGTTTAGTAATATAGGTGCAAATTAAGTGGAGTAAAATATTCAATGAATGAGATGCAAAGATTTCTAAACCTCTTCAAAATTAAAATTCTACAAAACCAGCTATACTTCTGAAGACACCTCTGAGGCTGTGAATCCTTATGTTAGTCGGCCTCTGAAAGTGAAGAACACGTGTACAGACTCCTTCTCTGGGACCTATATCCATCGCCAGTGCTTAAGCTTACCTTCTGGACGGTATTGTGCGATAATAGTAACTGACTGGCCGGCGTTCTTTAATGCAGTTGCTGCCTGCTCATGAGTGGCACCTCGTAGGTCAACACCATTTACCTGAAAAATGATCATGAAACAAATTAACCTTTTTTTATAATATATAAAAAAAGTCATATTTAATTCTTACTAGGGAAATTCACAATTATATTATTTATATAATTCAGTATGAATCAAATTAGCGTGTGCTACAATCTATAAATCAGGAACGCATGCAAGATGTAAAAAAGGTAAAAACGAGGCGGGCAAGGTTAGTACAGGATTCTATATCTGGAAAGCCCGGGAAGTGCCAGTATAATATGCACAGCAAACCGTCAAAAAAACGGCATACAAAACTGTCATGCTAAAGTAGATGATTTGTACGGCCTTTCATGTTACTTATTTAATTTTCAGACAGGAGTTGTGAGCTGAAGCAGAAATAGCATAGTTTTCTTACTTGCATTACCCTCCTCCTGTCAGATTGATCTGCTGTGTATTAGCGAGTGACATGCTTGTTATCTGCTAGCCTTGGGCTACGGCTAATCCAGTTTTAGTCCCTTATACCACCATGCTTTCCGGCTTTAAAAATCAATCAGCACAATTCTTCACTCTCTATCAATCCAGGCATGTGGGCTACTTAATGCAGCAGTTTCCCAAATAATACACGTTTATTACTAACCATATACACGGTAGCTCAATCTCATACAAACTAAATAAAATAATACTACTATGAAACGATTTGCCGTATTGCAGGCTGGAAAGTAAGCCCAGATGCTAGTTAGAAAGGCTTTGGCGATTAATTAAAATATATGCCTGGTTGCTACATTTTTTAAAGTTTGTCCAGAGTTATCAATCTTTGTAAATTAAACCATCAGGATTTTACAGAATATACTTAATCCGTCTGAAACATACTGATATAATGCGGTCCCCTTTTTGTAGCTCTCCACTCAAATCAGCTGGACCTCCGGCGAGGATGAATGAAATGAAAATTCCTTCGCCGTCTTCACCTCCAACAATGTTAAAGCCTAACCCGGTTGTTCCTCTGTGCAATACAATCTTTCTTGGTTCCCTGAAAATAAAGCGGTATTTGGGAATTAGATACTATACTATACATCCAAAGGGAGGGGGGGGGGCTGCATGGTTACACAAAAAAAGCCAAAAATGAAAAAAAGAATGCTTTCAATGTATTAGTTATACTGAAACGTGGTGTTCACGGAATCATGGAATGTCTGTCTGTTTCTTTACACATAAAGTGAGGTCCTGTTCCCATCACTGCTCCGTGTCTGCGAGGCTGCGACATCAGCATTACAGACAAAAAATGGGTCATACGACTAAATGGCTACAATAAAATGATTAATACTACTACTCCTGTTTAAAATTATTTCAAATGCAAAATAGATGCTTAAACTAAAGTACCTGTTCATATATACGTTCAAATATGTTAAAGGCTGCTGGTCTACACACATTACTTCCTAGCACGAGTTCCCAAGTGATACAGGTGGTATAAAAGATATCCCTAGAAGGGACTGAGGATGTTGGGTGAAGTCTGCACTGGCTAGGAACAGACCTCCATGGTGTAAATGGACCAGCTGTGGGGTGGGGGGGTCACAAACTTCCCTTCTTACCAGCTTTTCGAGCAGCTCAATAGCAGGGAACATCATTGCACAATAAGCAAAGGGGCAGCTGCCGATGCAGACCTGTATACACCTCTAACTGCACCATCTGTCCCAATGTAGGTCTTCGTCACAATTACACAACAATACCAGAAGCTATCATTAGTGTTGGTTTAAGGAAGAGATGCAGACAGACTACAGTCAGTGAAAAATAGTTCCATACCGTGCTAAATCGTCTTCTCCGAGCATTGCTTTAGGGACAGGGGAATATCTACCAGGAGAGGGAGGTAACTGGTGCCCTAGATATCCAGGACTATTGATATGGTTATCCACTTGCTGAGAATATGCTGCAACAAATCAGACATACGCATGGTGTTATAACACAAACACGCTGTTTAATAGATTAATACACATTATCGTGCCAGAAATGTTTTAAGCTTACAGTTTGTGATATCTGGAGGTGCATAGCTGTCATTCATGAACATGGTGGTAGGCTTGGCTACTTTCAGATAAACAAAGTCTGACGTATTTTTTAAAGCGGTCACAGCTTCTTCATGACTAACATCTTCCAAACACACAGAGTTCACCTAAAGGGAAAATGAGATCCTTTTAGCAAGGCATACAATTACTCCCTGGCACGCAAGAAACAGTGTATAGATACAGAAAAGGTTTTCGTTTTAAATATCCCCAGGTTCTATTACACGTTCCTTCTTATTTTTATGCATCATTCAAATTGAATACAGTAACGGGGGGGATTTAGAACTTGGAACTTGCATATTAAGTACATGTGCTCCATGCCATGTGTGTGAAGTACTATAACAGGATTACTCAGTCTCACACGCTAATCAAAAAATCTTCCAAAGAGGGATAATCATGCACAATCCTTTAATCACAATGCCCTTTAATATACATGAAAGCATGTGTAAGGGAAAGGTATACTGTACCTGCTTACTTTACTGTAGCTTTCATGATTGTTTGTAAATTACATTAACAGAACATTATGAATGGGTCATTCATGTCAGTGTTCACATAACAGTGACCCACACTGATAAGTACACTGAAAGGTTAGATAATACTAATATAATATATTATTAATCTTAACAAGGGACTAAAATAATTAAGCACAGTAGTATCATATCTTCTAACTTTAGTGCACAAGCAGATAAAGAAATATTTTAGTGTATAGATATAGATAGAGTCCCCAAGTAAATGTTTGGTTCCTTATTTTTTTTTTTCCCTACAAAAAGTTAGGTCTACAGGTCTAATGAACATGAAACCTGCCTAATAACAGTATATGAGTGTGTAGATTTACGCAATTATTTCAGCAATACTGGCTCAACTCTTTTCTTCTCCGTGGAGTACACGAAACGTAGGGATTTTGTGTAGCAAAACAATAGGCCACGTACCGCTAGAAGCTTGTCCCCGATTTGAAGTTTTCCATCTTTGTGAGCTGCGCCGCCTTCAATGATTTTAGTTACATAAATACTGTTGTCTCCTGGAATGTGCTGATTTCCTACACCACCAGCTATGCTAAATCCAAGACCTGCTTGAAAAAAGAAAAATAACCCTCTTAAGGCTAGATGCAAACTCACTATACAAAAACCAGCAAAAGATAAATAAAAATCTATGCAGATCTATCATTTTTACACATCTCAAACTTTACAGCTCAGCGCTACACTTTGTATGTGTAATGCGGGAACTGCCACGTTAACTTAATGGAGGGGCTCGCAACCCCTTAAGCCAATCGGAGAGCTTTCAGGCACACCGGGGGTCTTAGCAGACCCCCAGGAATATTTCTGCAAGCCAGCATTAGAGCTGGTTAGCGATGAGTATTCAGTTGAATGCAATGGGGGGGAAAAAAAGTGCATTCAATGGCTGGAGTGTCCATTTAATAGTAAGAAATTAGAGCATAGTATAGAGTATAGCACCACCAGAAACGGCATACTACAGAAAACCGTATATAATTGGAACCAACACAAACACATTTATTTGTTCATTGCAAAATAAATCCATTCCAAAAAGGAAAATAATTATTATGTAGATGTTTGCAAGTTGGCTTTCCAGGGATCACAAAGATAGCCTGTTATGTGAGCCGTTCAATGATCGCCCACCTAAAACTGTCACTGGCAAGCCCTTTCATCTATCCTGGATCGTCTTGTTCTGCAATGCGCTTTTCTTTTAGTTGCTAGGTAACCGTATCAGGAAGGTAAAAAAGGATGGATGCCCACAATCCAGATGTAGAGGTTAACATCACGAACGGCGGATCCTCACAGAACCACTCCAAACAAGCTTAAAAAGGCCAAAGTCAAGTTTCTATATATTTGTACTTTTAAAGAGCTGGGTTTTACTATAATAAATCAGCAGCTTAGAAAACATAGTACTGATACTATGGTAATATTGATAACAGTTATGGACCCATAGCGCAGTTATGTATTACTGCAAACAAATACACAATGTTACTTAGTAGCATGTAAGGGCCAGTAATTTTACTCACCTTTAGGGCCTTTTACAAGCTTAAGCTCCATGATTTTCTCTGTGATTGGCTTTCTCCTTCTGACATATAGTCGGACAATGGATCCGGCCTCTTTTAATGCTTCGACAGCCTTACTGTGCGTTACATCGTGTACGTCCACATCGTTCACCCGTAATATACAGTCATTAACCCTGAGAAAAGAATTGAGGGTTTTTAGCTGAAGGCAGAGAAAGAGAACTTTACGTTTCATACAGACATATTGTGTCTAGGATTCCCTTCCTAAGCAGCAGAATACAAATACCATATTTGCTCGATTATAAGATGACCCCCCCCCACCACCAATTTGAATATTTAGGAAAAAAGAAAAAGCCTGAATATAAGACTACCCTACAAGAAAAATGTAAATGTAAATATTAATTCACACGTAAACTATTTTTTTTCATATCGAGAAAAATGCCTTTGTTTTTATTTCCCACTCTGCCCCCAGATATGCCACCTTGGCCCCCTCCCAACTTACCAATACATCCCGAGACATGTCCCCTGTGCTTCAGACCCCCTGGTGTCTAATGGGGGCAGCCGGTGAATGTCTGCGCATGTAGACACCTCTGCTGATACCCAGCACTTCCGCCAGGGCTTCTATGACTTTGCACCGGAAGGTCATGCCGGTGCTCAGTTATAAAAGCCCTGTCTGCCAGAGAGGAGAATCCGGGTCCCATGCAGCGATGCGGGGGATCTGGATCTTAGTCTTATAGTCAGCCCTCTATTTGGGGACGGATTATAAGACCACATTGAATATAAGATAAGGGGTATTTTTCAGAGCATTTGTTCTTGAAAAAACCTTGCCTTATGTTTGAGCAAATATGGTGCTAATTGGAAGCCTAACTGTATTGATGAGAATCCCAAATACTTTTACATACATCTCCCCTAACGCTCTATAGTAAATACAAGCCAGAACATTTTACAATGGCATTTTCTTTAACAATGTTTCTCGCAGTATGCAAGACATAGAAATTAATTTGGTTTCTACAACGTCTTCTGCTTGTTCACCGTCAAGCAGATACAAAGCTTTGCAGAACACACGAGGACATCTGGCGATCTGGCGAACCTACCGTAATCTTCCATCTTGAGCAGCAGCTCCTCCAGAAATGATTTTTGTGATGAATATGCTTGTGTCATCGCCAATGTGCGGGTTGTCTGTACCGCCTGCAATGCTAAACCCGAGTCCTGATGTACCCTGAGAGTGGGGGAAATATATAGTATATAAATGAATATATAGAGTGTGTGTATTTTATGTATGTATATATATATATATA
>VKOC01002310.1:0-20363 GCA_009364415.1 Spea multiplicata | reverse complement strand
AAGCAAACTTGGTAACCTTGATGCTTTTATTGGCAATCTGGATTGCATGAGATAGCATGTCAAGACTTAGTGCACTATATCACATGCGCAATATCTCCCAATTATTGTATATGATCAGGCACCTAAGGGATCTCAGGCATGCCAGTCCAAACTTGCATGAGAAGCAGTTTGGGGCAATCAGGGATGATGCAAAAAGAAGCTTACAAAAGCCGCAACTTGGGGTGAAATCAGGCGCAGATTCCATACATATAGTGTATTTAAAGCACATTTAAATATTGGGTCCCTTAGTATATTTTTTTAAGCCAATGATGAAGCCCCAACAAACGTTAAGGGACACCCCCAAAATAATTCTACAGTTCTCCCAGCTGACAATATATATCCCATTCAGCTTCGTACGGACAGGTTAGAAGAATTACTCTGCGATCACATGGCAAGTTAGTTACTAAAAAGAAGTCTCAGTGGCGACCTTTGGCACACGCGGTTATATCCGCACTCACTATGCTCAGGGATCGCGAGGGAGGGCATGAGGGAGTCCGGCTCGCGCTTTGGAACAAAACGTGCTCTTCAACCACCGCTAGCGTGCCCACGGCTGGCTACTGCAGCAGCACACAGGGAGGGGAGGAGAGGTAGCCTGGGAAGATCATGCAGTTCCAGTCCAATGCACCGGCATCCCAGCAATGTCACCAGGCATGGGAAAACGGGGCAATAGGGGTTTACTCTCGGAGCGCCGGGGTGCTCAAGGCACAACAACTCTGGTTGAAATCAAGTGATCAACAACTTTAAAATACGGTACGAGCGCGCGATTATCAGCATTCGAGGGAGATAATACTTTGGGAATTATACGTTAAAAGGAGAAGATACCAGATCGCATTTTATCATACAGGAGTGCAGCCATGTAAACTCACCTCCGGGTAGCAGTCCTTTGCCAGCACTTGCAGCATTGCAGTCTTGCCACAGTGCACCTCACCCACTAACACCAACTTGCACCTGACCACTGCGGGTTGGGGGGTCCTTCTCTCCTTCATGGTGATATGAATTATACGGCGTTACTATTAGTTTCCAAAAGAGCCCCGTTCCTTATATGTCTGTGTGAGTACTGAGCGCGCCTGCTGTCCGTCCTTTTATATGGAAATGTCTCAGCCAATCACAGGGCGAGGGCCGCATGCCTTGAGACCAATTAGAGTGTGAGCCAAGTGGGCGCCCCGCCTCTTTTGCCCGGTCCCGCGTTGTATGGCCCGCAGCCCTCCCTTTTGCTGAAATAAGGGCTGATTATTTCGGCATGTGCTGAGTGCATTGTCATGGATCCCGTGTCTGCGTCTGCCCGCACTGGCTAGGAAGGCGATCCGCCGCCTGATGCAATGCAGGAATTTCTGTTTATTAGATTAGCGGCAGCTTGTGATATGCAGCTGCTTAACTCTATTATCCCGTCCATTCACTGGCTCGGTAATAGCTTTTGTTTAGCGCTAATTGTATTTAGAGAGCGGCAGAACGCGCAGGTAGCGCCTGCACAGACACCGATCCACAGACACCGATCCACTTACACCGATCCACAGACACCGATCCACAGACATCGCAGTGAATTCATACTGAAAAATGTTTTTTTTCCAAATACTCTTTTCACCCAGTGATACTTGTGGACCGTGTCTGCTTCTCTCCATATGTTCCCATGTATAAATGTGGATTATTTTTAGATATCTAATAAAATATATCTATTTGTAGATATTTATATTTTCTGAGAATAGATATAGATGGTGATATTGTGGCCATTACAACATGATATGTAAATTATGATGTCATTACTTTTAACTTATTTTGAAAATGAACCTTGTATGAGAAGCCTGGCACTAGAAGCCAACTGAGATGCCTCCAGGCCCTACTTAGGGGCCCAGATTCCTGCATCTATACGCTATGGGGTTTCAGTCACCATGAGCACCTGAAATGCTACCTGTGGGTCTATGGGAGATCCCCGATTAAGCATGGGGCAGTAGGCAGTAGTGTGGCCCCATGGATCCCCTCCCTATATTCTGTGAACTCAATCAGATTTCGGCAAAGCTTTTCTTTGGTGACAAACTGAACCAAAAAAAGAGAATCCGGACACTTTGATCATTAGGTCCATATTCATTTATACAATCTGACTGAAATAACATTCTATTCTAGTAGTCTCCATGCTGAGAACATTATTACATCTTCACCATGTAGTCAGGCAAACTGTGTATAATGATGTAATGGCAGGGAGAAGGACCAGGCTGGATGACAGGTACATTTTTTAGAATGGCCGTGCCTCACACCTCCTGGACAGGGAGAGGAACCAGACAGGAACATTGGACAGGGATGGAGTTTTTGAAGTCTAATAGCAGAAGGCTTCTATTTGAGAATAAGCAGAATAGCAAAGAGATTTCCTGTATTGCACCGAAACGTAACTGCAACATACCTAAACAGAAATATGTACGTGTGCCGTCATTCAGACATGTATATTTTCCATGTGCTGTCATAAATAAAAGTGATAACGCATAGTTTGAAAGATGACATCACAGTGTGGCATTACTCCTCTTTGGAAAAGCAGATATTGCATTAACTTTAAGACCATTTTAGGGATATGAAGCACAAGAAACCTCAACTCTTCAAAGCATAGACTGTGCAGATTGTAAAACCCCTTGAGCAGAGCCCTCTCCACCTTTTGTTATTATTTATTGTTTTATGTAGCGCCATCGTATTCCGCAGCCCTGTACAATGGGTAAACAGGACATATCAAGCAGTATACAATATAACAATTAGGACTCACAGAAACAAGAGGTAAAGAGGGCCCTGCTTAAACCCTCTTACATGATGGTGATATATATATATCAATTAATAATCATTAATGTTAATATTAACATTCGATATGTAAATACAAATGTAAAATCAATATTTCAAAAATAGGAAAAAATTATTCTTGCTGATATTTGTTAAACTTATGTCATAAAATCTTAATAAAATCCTAATAAAAGTCTACCCAACTGAATTAGTTTCACTCTTTGCCCTATCATTTCACCTTTGTAAGCCACGCTCTATTATGGGGGCCCTTTAGCTCAGTGAGGCCCATAGGCAGTGGCTTCTATCGTATCATGTCCCGTGTTGTACAAGGTACGCGGTAAGACTACATACAAGCTTCCAGACAAGGCCAATGTAACCACATAAGGGTTTTGGCCATAGTGAAATCTCCGTTACGTAGTAAACCATTCAAGTTGTGCATTGATTAGAAATATAGTGAGGAACGGATAGAACTCTTTAACGTCCATCTTTTGTTTTGAACAGATTAGTTGTACACTGTATCGGGTAGAAACCCAAGGAGACTTCCCTTAGGCCGCAATTTAGAGATTAACATTTCTGTTTTTCATTTTTATAATGAATTTTAAAAGCTGCAATCAATATGCTGCATTTTAAAGGTTACTGATGACTTTATTTTTTTAAACACATCAACTATTCTATGCTCCATTCATAATCTAATACATCTGGAATATGGATTGTGTGCAGTTGTATAACCTTATTTATATCTGTACACAACTTTATTCACATGCTATATGTGTGTGTGTTTTTGAATTTTATAACTTTATATAAAATGTATACGTGTTTTTCTTTTATGCAATGTCCCAACGTGTTACATTGCAGGAAAAATGTCCCAAGATCAGTGAATACTTGAGCTGCTAATTGACTTTTATTTGACTATTTACATTTAAACACCCTGTACATACAATGAAAATGTGTAATATAGTTAAGAATTATAATAGTACAAAAATGTTTCTGTGCCGAAATATTTCTTGCTTCATGCAGACGAGCCCAAATGCATGTAGGCAGCCATGTCCCCAGGCCCTGTATCCGGTTTGCCGGTGTAAGGTATAATTAAAGTGTGTGCAAACATAAAAGTAACCTGCAATGGAGGAAATAAAAGCAAAAGTGCAAATTTTTTTTTTGATGAAAAAAATATCAGCCGCTCTATTTTTTCCGATACCTAAGAAATATTAAAATCTAGGCGTGACTGCCTGTGAATCCTGTGATAAGGGATGTCAGGATTTCTCGTGTGGAACAGCTATTGGTTGTATGATCAAACCATTGTTGTCTCTGGCACAAACGTGACATTAAACTAGATCTGTCTCTTTAAACATCAATTGTTATAGAAAATGTGTACAAAACCCCCAAAAAAGAAAGGCAAATGTATAAGTAGCCGGAGGGCACAGGGCACTGTGGATATTAAAAGCCATTATTACAAAATATACTGAGAATCCCAATCCGCATAGTTAAAACTAACCTTTTGATACTATTATTACTGATGTTATTTACATTATCTAAATATGTTGAGAATGGTTGATGAGCTAGCTTGTTAGTGGAACCACAACTATGTTGTTATTTAAATATAATATACTGGCTGGAACTGATGCTATATATACCTTTTTAATATAGTTTAGCTCTAGGTGCACAAAAATGTGAAAACATCGTGAAAAATAATCTTTGCAAAATATTTACAAAAATTGCACCTGACACATATTGGTACCTACAATTAGAAAAAAAAATGACATTAATCGATGTGATACTAGGACGCTTTTTGAACAATTGTTAAATGTGTAAAATGTTTTAAAGCTATCATTAGGACGCTAAGCTGCATTTACTTATTAGGGACCTTTTCAATAGCGCTAACCATTAAGAAGCGCCACCTGTGTGTCATAAAACATGGGGTATAAGAGATTTGCACGTCTGTTTCTAATGTTGAGAAAATGATATGCCCCAGAGTGGATGCTCATTTAACAAGGGTGAGATGCACAGAGTGAGTCTGTGTGTTCAGAGTGTCCAATGCGAGTGAGTGTGTGCTGCGCCAACCCTTACATGGGTCCCAGTGGGTCCATGAGACTGAGGCTGAGAAAGCCATCAGCATGCTTCACAAGTAGGGATAAAGAGGTAAGTCCTGAGTCCTGCACTTACCTCTTTATGTCCCTATTTTCAAAAAAGGCGAGGTTGAGCGGGGTCACTTAATCTCGTGTTGTGTGACCCCTTGGGAGAAGCTTGGCAGCGAGCAGCATGGAAGTCAACCTGAAGACGGGGTAGGTGAGTTTTGTGAGAGTGTCTGGATATGTTAGGATACTGGTCTGGACATGTGTGTGATTGTGTGGGTACATGTGTGTCTGAGTTTGTGTGTCTGAGGGGGGTGCATATCTGGTTGTGTATGTGGGTATGTGTGTATGTGTCTGATTATGTGTGTGTCTCTCTGGGTCTCTGTGTGTGTCTGGATGTTGGTTTTTGTGTGGGGTACAATGTCCTGGGCTGGCCCCGCGTTAGTGAAAGCAGATGAGTGCCCAAGTGAGTGAGTGAGTGTGTGAGTTTCACAACAGGAAAATTGTATTACTTTATTGCAAATTATATTGAAAACGGGTATATATTATTTTAGCTTAACACATATTTGGTGTCAGAGCTGCTTCAGTTTGGTCATAGAAACCTGTTAGATGATGTGAACACTGTGAGCATTGTGTCCAATCTGACTCTATGCAGCACGTCAAATCCTGGCTGTAGTTACTATAGTAACAGCTGCAAACTGTGGTGTTTGTAAATATTTTGTAATTTTATAGTATTTTTTCAGATGATTTTGAGGAGAAAGAGCGTACAAGCAACTGTTCATTTTGGAGCATGACAATATTTGTTTGACAACAAAAACAAGAATATTGTCTGCTTTCTGATTATTATTCATCACAAGCCAGCGTAAGCAATCAGATGCCTGGTGTCTAAGTAATTCTGCCCACACATTCACAGAAATAATTGATTTTACTACATCCACAATATGGGACACAGGCACAAGAGTAATAATATTTTACCAGCTGGGTTTTCTTAAGGGTATTTCATTTTGGAATATGTGCTAGACCACTTATGTTTACGTAACTGTAAACATGCAAGTTTTGTTTCACGGGAATGAACAGATTGTATGTGGAACAAAAACTGTACATATTGTCACATTTTCCCTTATTTACTGACACATCGCTCCCAATGCAGGATAGTGTGTAAAACATTCTTCTCAAAACAGCCACACATTTCTTTTGAATTAAGGGCTTTCATTAGCCAAATGACCCCGACAAGTGTCAGAGACCCAGACTTCTTCTTTTTTTTTGTTTACACAATGCAGTAAAGTAAAGTTCTCATGTGTTTATCTAGCTTGCTGGGTTAAAAGCATTTAAGTAAACTGAGCGTGCAGCAGAAAAGCACACTGTATTTCGCAATAAGGCACCTTTCTAGAACAGTAAACTATGCGACAATATTAAATGTTGCTCAGAGAGCACCCAGAGGAAAAAACCCACAAACAAACAATGGCTATTCTTCTTTTATGTTGGGCTTTTCACATGTAAATATAACATTACTTCTTTTCAATGCTGATAGGGTGCTTTCTGACCCTGTTCATGGGAACCTCTAACCTCCGAGCTTCACAAAAGGTAATCCTGATGAATATAGCGGAACTGACCACAGGGTCACAGGCTCAATACCATAGAAACAATTTGTCATAACGTCCCTTATGGATTCAAGAACTTTTATTTACTTCTAATTGGCCGGGCCAATGGTGCTTTAGGCCAAAGGGGAACTGTGGTTTTGGTGATCCCATCCAGACCGGCACCACAGTGTAACCAAAACATACAGTTTCACTTTACCCCCTGCCGGCATGGCACTGGGGCTTCCTCATTAAAATCAGCCGCAGATGACATTATCATCCTCAGTTCTCCTAAGCTTATGGTTAAAATGAGGCAGGAAGATTTACCACCTTTTAACATAAACACACATTGTGCAGGATGGTCATTTTATATTGTGCCCTAATTAACTGAATTCTGTGTATTTACACACTTATCCCGGTGCCGTAATATTTATGTACTGCCCCTGTTTGATTAGTACGCCGCAACACAGAAGAATACTGTTTTTTAGTCTATTCTCCCCATTATGGAGAATTATTTCAATGTGATTTCAATCAACAAAACAGAAGAATACACAAAAATACTTTTAACCCGCTAACACTATATAACGCATTGTTTGCAGAAAGCATCTAGTTATTATTCACACACACATTCAGAAAAACTATGTCAGCAGCACAGAAAGGATCTGGTCATGGTGGAAGTTATATTAAGCATGCCTTTTTGCCAGCCTCCTATGTACATGAGTTGTACGTATATGTGCATTTGTATGTTTTGTGTGTATGTTGTGTATTAAGCATGGATTGTGTTTATCTGTATTTGTGTGTGAATAAATAGGCATGCTGGGAAGAACAGTGTACAATTTACTTAATACACTGATTGCTGTAGTATGTATTAGTTTCTGTAAACATTCATAACTTTCCTGTTATGCTCGGAAAAGAGTTTTCTTTGTAGTGGTTTCTTTTTTCCGAAGGATTAAGGCAACATTCTGGGCACTTGGAGTTTCAAGATAATGGGAAGTCGAAGAGTGTTTAAAAATATTTCATCTGGCTGGGAGTTTCCCTTCATTGTTACGGTAAAGGTAAATGTCAGTGTATTCCGTGCCAATGTTCCAGGAAGCTATGTTCTTTAATGCTTTAGTCATTTTGGATTTATGGTTTGTATTGAAAGGCCCAGTAGGCAAGATATTTATTGTCACAGATAACTTTTCATTTACTGATTTGGCTGGATCTGAACATAAAAAAATGGGGCTTCCTTAATAGAAAAGGGAGGTTGACTGGAACTTAATTGATCATCTGCATATATGTTGTAGATGGAACATAGGGTTTTTATTTGTTGGGCGAGTTGAAGGCTGAGGGTAAGATTAGTAGATACAGGAAACAACCTTCCAGTGAAGGTAGTATGAACCTAAATCCAGGGAGCATATTGAGATATATATATATATAAACTTACATAAATGTAGTACATTAGTTTATTGGATGTTCATATACTGCTTATCCATTAATTAGGCATTAAAATTGAATATGGTACAATTCTATCCCTATACCATATGCTCCCTGTAGTTGGGTCCTTGTGTCTTTTCATATTGATATATAGAAATCAGCATTTTGTTATGCATAAGATTACGTCATTGTATGGAGAAAGTTAGCTGTTTATAAATAGAGGCAATATAGCAAAGGAACACTTTGTTACTTGCCAGGGCAAATTATATGTTAAACAGGTAAATATTTGTATCACCTTTTTCATGCATTAGGATACCTGTAGTGTTTTTGCAAATATATTAACACACGAGTTCAGGTTTGTTTTAATTTTGTCCTTGGATAGAAACATACGTTTAACACATAATAAGAGTGTTCAGAATGCTCAGATTCAAGCATCGCTGAATGATAATACCTTTAAAACCAACACTTGTTTTCTCATGAAGGTTCATCTTTTGTAGCCTGTAATGGCATAACAATTGATCTTGAGCATAACGGGTATGAGTAATCTCACACAATCTCCAGAGAAAGTACCTGCAGCCACACTGTCAACGTTGCATGATCTCTAAAAATTTGTTATTTCCCAATTTCTGTTTTGCTGTCCATGAACCAAAGTTGCCCAATGCCCTCTTCTGTGCTTGAAACCCCATCATAGGGATTGTACAGAGATTTTTGTGATTGTCTTTTTCCTGATACTACATATACTTAAAATCTACATTATATCTGTTTTATTTATTCACATTCGGTATCAGTAACTCTATCATCTCTCTCCTCTCTTCCTCTTTTCTATTATCACCTACAGTCCTTGAAAAGCCTGCAGTCCATTTAACCATCTAAATGAGAACACTATACCAGCTTTCTCTGCTGTACCGTCATATGGAGATATAGACTTTATTCGCATCTCCTAAACATTGCTTTGTTATGTTTATATATAAAAAATAGCATTATTTTCATACAAACCACATAAATTGTTTAACGAAAAAATATTTTTAGTTTTATGTAAATACATTTACTACAAGGTTGTCCTATTAATCTTACTCTTAACCAGCATGTCCTCTGTCACAGAATCATATATATGGTAGTAATAGCTGACAAGGACTAGCACAGCTGGTAAGACGCTTAACCTACCAACCCATCCAGATGCAAGCGTCCATCTGCCTCTGCGTTCCCACATGTAGGAAGGTGTTAGAAATGGGCTGATACTCAGGGAGCACCTGTCCCCCACGGAGAGAGCTGTCTGGCTCACACATTATATACTCCATCAAGCTGTTGACACAGGCTGCTAATTCTTCACTATCTCTGTGGAACCCGATACCCCCTCTTGATTCGACAAACAAAATGATGAAGACTGTTATTTCAGTGTCTTCGGCTGCGAGGGGGGTCAGACTAGGTAGGCGGAGAGTGACAAGGAACAGTGATAGGATTAAATTCATGAATTTAAAATAATGCGCCTTTTGCCCAAACACTAACTTCATTTAATGAACCACATATACACTAACTGTTGGAATGTGACCTTTATTAGTTCTTTAGTTAGATCTCTCTAGGATACTTGGCTCAATACTAACTGTATAGAACTGTGTTCTATGAGTCTTCTCAGATTTAGTGGGAGGAGAACAACAAGATTGATAACACATAGGGAAGCACTGGTGGGTACAGCCCAAAAAGTCTCTTATGCCTCTGGGGTTCATTGGGGCATCTAAAGTCTAAAGGGCCTACCAAAGCTTCTTGATGTAAAAGTAGACCCTGTGACGCTGACACTGATGACATTGGTTGCTTATAGCGCTTGTAATGATTTATTACAGGATGTATCATATCACTCACTTATTTTTGTGCAACTCTGGCAATTTGTATAACCGCACATAGGAGAGCATCGATTTCACACATGGACAATCACATGTTCCAAGACATAGTCGCCGATGTGGAAGGATCACCACAACTTTGGGGATGCAACATTTTGTGTTATATGATTGGTTTTAAAGATTGAAGAGGAATGTCAGTACGGTTTTAAAATAATAAAATAATATCCAATCATCAGGAAACGCAGATTATGATATTTTGTCTCAGCTCTATTTATATTGAAAACTCTAACTTACACCCTTTACATTTTGTGACCTTCAGCGTGTGCCATTTAGCAGATAGCCCCATTATATTGTCCAAAACACCAAGACCAAGAGCTATTAGTGGAAAGGGGCCTTGCAAATCTTAAGGACAACTTAACGTTCCATAAGGAGAAACTGTCACAGTTTTTAGTATAACTAGACACACATGGTAACCAAGGTCATATAATGCAACCCCCTGAGTGCCTGCCTGCTTGCCGGCTACTGTATCCTGCACAGTGCAGTTATTACTATAACCAGGCACATGCTTAGTATCCCTGAGGAATAATCCCACACTGCATACAACCATCAGTATTAGGGATGTGATCACAAAAATGTATATATCCTCTATTTTTCCTGTGACCACAATCCAGTGATTAATGTGTTGTCTTGGACAGGACACACGTGGCTGCATGCTGCACAAGTGTGAGAGTGTAAACTCTAGCTGCATGTAATTCAGCCGCAGGGCGCATGTATTGCGGCCAGCCGCATGTAACATATTTTTATTGACAGGTCCAATGATAAACATACCAATTTATTTAGTTTTTATTGCTTGTTTGTAAATCCACTGGGGGGGGGGTTATCATGTAAGAAAGCTGGTACAGCAGGATAGCAATACAGGCAACCACAACGAGGGACTGAGATAATCGCCAGTTGGCAGCTCTTTATGAAAAAACCCAGCATTTTGCAATTCAGCTGGTTATGGTGTTTTATGGACACAGTACTAAAGAACACTCAAGTTTGTAAGACAATTGAAACCACTTTAGATATCAAGTTAATAGGAAATAATACAATCTGAGTATCTATTCCCATTATTTCCCCAGCCTGTGACATCACACACGTATGTCCTTCATGGTGCACATCCCTTGATTTCTGTGTACAGCAAATTGTAGGGCGACCACATTTTATTTCTGCCTTTCAGAGGCACACTATAAAGCGGATGAGATCATGCACACATATATATATGTATATATCTCACAATCACATATGCACATACAGTTACATACACATAAAATGTATTGTATATGAATTATTAGGAAGCCTTGGGAACCATGTTGATTTCAGATTTAATAATATATATTTATATTATAATATACAGAACATACAGTCATTACCAGATATGAGCAGTTTCAGATAATTAATCCCTCTATTAGCAGACATGAGCAGTTTCAGAGAATTAACCCATCTTTTGCCAGACATCACACACACAGACAAACAGTCACATACACACACAGCACATACACACACAGTCACAGAATTCTCATTCCGGGACAATTCATTGAGGCTGCCTGGGACGCAGGACTTAAAGCTCATTGCAGGACTGTCTGGGGCAATCCGAGACATGTGGTCACCCAAGTCATGTGTGTGTTGTATCTGTTAGGACTGTCGTTCCCTGAGAGTAAAAAGGGCCTCAATTCAAGGAACACCTCCTCCCTTAGGAGTCACAGCTGTCTCATATCCACAGGACCACTGTGCCAACTCAGTCCTCACAAGTAAGAATGCAATTGCAGAGCCATTGATACATATTAACTATAATAACATTTCAACATTTTGGATCAACAGCAACAAGTTAACAGATATAGGATGAACTTGATGGACGCATGTCTTTTTTCAGCCTATTTAACTATGTAACTATGTAACAGGTGGCACAGATCTCTCGAGATCAACCTCTTACATACGCTGTCATAGCAGTTTAGAGGTGCCCAGGTCTGGACTGGGGATGACAAGAAGGCACTGGCACTTTAAGGCCTACAGCCCCTGAAGACACATTTTTAAACTTGTGCAGCTTGTGGCTCAGCATATCCAGCTGGTGGCCACACACTGTAAAACCCAATCTGCTGCAGGGGCGGGCTCCATCTGAAGTGGCCAATTTGGCTGTCTTTAATGTGGGGCAAAAGCCCGCAGCACCCACGGTGAGCTGGCCAGCCCGTGGGGATAGGTGGAAGGGGACCCATATTCAAAGGGGGGGGGTACATTGGGGTAAAGTACACAACAGGGTGGTTGGGGCATCACATAAATCAATACACAAAGAGGGTTGGGTGGCTGGGGGCAATATACATGGGTACATTAACCAGTACTAAAGGGGGCATCAATACACAAGGGGGGGGCTGGTTGGGGACATCACATAAATCAACACATGGGGTAATACACAAGGGTGTGGGGGGAATACATTAAAACCAAAAGGGGACCTGGCTGGGGCATCAATACACAAAGGGAGGAAAAAAACAAAACCAGTGTGAAAAACATTTTTTATACTTTGTGTAGATTAACCCGTACTGATGCGGATGTCAGTGTGGCAGGGTCTTTCCTGGTGTGTGTGTGTCTGGGTGTCGGTGTGGCAGAGTCTGCCCTGGTGTGTGTGTTTGGGTGTTAGTGTGCCAGAGCCTGTCTTGGTGTGTGTGTTTGGGTATCAATGTGGCAGGGCCTGTCCTAGTGTGTGTGTGTTTGGGTGTCAGTGTGGCAGAGTCTGTACTGGCCTCAGGGCAGGCTGTTTGGGGGACAAAGATGGCTCATGCTGGGCTGTTTGGGGACAAAGTTGGCTCACTCTGGACTGTAATCTGTTTGTGTAATCTGGGTGCTGGTCAGGATCTATGTGGGCAATGTGGAGCCAGGGCTGGCTTTGGGATGTGCAACCTGTGATCTATTCCTGTAATTTAGGGGGTTTATCTATACCTTTAATGCTGAGTCTACTTATGATTTCCAGTTGATTTATACCTGCAAACCTGGGTTTGTGTGTGTTATTCTGTATCTGCTATGCTATGTTTCCATACATTATTTATACATATCTGCAAATACAGGATTTGTCTTATTCAGTTGATCTATACACGCAAGTGCTGTTTACATGTGTTGTTTATTTGATCTCTATCTGAACTACAGAGAGGAAAGAAAAGAGAGGCATGGCTTAGTGAATGAAGGGACAAACGGACTCTGGGGATGATTAGGGGGAGAGGACCTCTCAATGTCACGGTAGAGTCAGAAGGAGGGCAGACTTCACTGACTCTCACTGTCTTCCCTTAACCTGCAGTCCGTGTGGCACATATATTTTTTTTGGGTTTGGGAGCAGAGGGAGTGACCCAAGGAAATGTTTGCCTAGGTTCCAATTTTTCAATATTTAAAAAAATGTTTGTTACAAAGATTAGCTGTTTGTTCATATATTTAATATATTAAATGTACATTATTTTTACCAGTGTTTCAAGTTATATATTATTGTACGTGTTTGCAAAAAAAGATATGGGGAGAAAGTGGTGTAGGGGATAGTGAGGAAAGAGGTATCTTATGGGGAAAAATGCCAATTTTATACACAAATTTTTAGGGATTCCTACACCCATGCTGGTGTGTGTGTGTGTATTTAGTCATCTGTTTCCTGGCACTTTATTTTCTGTAAAAATAAATTGAACAAATGGAATTTTCACTTATCCAGAGATAAAACGCACTCCTGAATTTGTAGTCACTTCACAGGACAAAACTTTCTAGGCCCAGAAATCAGTGAGAGGAAAAGTAAAGGTTTTGTGTTATTTACTCTATTTCAATCTGTATATCTTATTAAAAAGGATTAATGGCAGTAAATTGTGGCTTCAGGCATTGTGTATGATGATTTTTTAGTGTACTGATGTCCTCCCAATCTCATTACATTAATATGCGTAAGAAAATCAGGCAAAGATGGGCATGGATGGTGGGCTGATTTGGTGGTGCAACAGGCCACTTGACTAAACTTGCCCCCCAGGCCTTAGGCTGCCAGCCCTCCCCTGTGCAGGAACAATGTCTGCCAGCTGCCCACCAGGCATTTGCCCAGTGTGCAAAACTTATGGCACTGTGTATGTATGTTTTCCTTAATAGAGAAATGGTTCCAGTTCAGCATAATGGTTGGCATACCTCCCAACAACTCAAATGGCCAAAGAGGAAGACCTTTGTTTCAGGGGTGTTTGTTAGAATTGTGGCTAGGGTGGCCTGACATTACCTAGGCATTTTATGCAACTTTATGATGTCTGGATAGTTATTTATATAGCTGAATAGGGCAGGAAGAATGATGTATATTGTTCACGCAATGTAATTTATAGACCCTTCTTTGGTGTTTTTATACACATTATCGTAACATTTAGGGCTGTAGAACACTGGGATACAATCATACCCACCAAATATTTTGACATAATAGGAAAGAGGGACATCTGTGGAGGAGAGAGGGACAAGGGATTAAGGCCTGAAAGAAGGACACTTGAGAGGTGTGGGGTGGAGTTGAGTACAGAGACAGGAACTAAGCAAGCAAAGACTGGGATAATTATTCATGATGGCAGCTGTCACTGAGGTAGGAACAGTGACGCAAGAACATTTGGTTTCTGATTATATTTGTTTAGTACACAAACCTGGAAAATGAACTATTCTAGAACGCAGCAAAATTACTTTAAGTACCCCTTTTCCCATTTCCTTAAAGTTGCACTGCTGCACTCTTGAAGCATAGTAGAGATTATCCGCTACCTGCAGTGAAGTGTAATATTTCAGTTATACCTGTCCTGTGTGTTCATGAACAGGTGTCCAGGAAATTGGGTGTGGTGACCCTGGCCTGCTTGACTTCTTAATCACATACAACAGATTTCTTAAAAGCCTTTAGGCGTGAGCCACTGAGTGCATTCTGTTTGGTGACTCATGTTGGACTGGATAAGTCACAGCCTTTACTGTCTTTACTGTTGGTATATAATGCCAACCAACTATTAGGGGTATTGCATCACATGTAGGAGATGGTGCAGTAAATATTGGGCACTGAGTTGGATGTATATAGGGTACTTACTGTGATTTTGAGAAACTACATACCTTGATTTTTATTCTTATAAAGCTCAGGAAGAGATCTCTATATATATTTATATGTTATGATAATAAAAAAGATGGGCAGCTGTCTGGATCTCAAGGATATTGACATTACACCCTCCCTGGTAGAATGTGTACTAGTAGAACGGTCATCATCGTATTAAAAAGGGGATAATATTATTTATTGTTTTATATAGCCATCATATTCTGTAGCTCTGTACAATGGGTAGACAGGGCATAAAAAGTAGTATATAACATAACAAATCGAGTTTCAGAAACGGGTCAGGTGGGCCCTGCTCAAACAAGTTTACAAGCTTACAATCTAGAGGGATCTTGAGGTTAAGGGCACATGTCTCCCAACTTTCACAATGATGTCAATGACTTGTGAAGGGAGTGGCTTTAGTTCTGGATGAATAAGTTAATGTGTATATGCAGACCTGACAGGTTGACAGGTTGTTCCTCTGTTTTGGGGGGTTAGATGATGAGTTTTGTGGACTGTTTCACACACCCACCACCATTGTCCAAAGTAGCCTTGTCAAGGTTGACCAAGAATGTACTATGCCTGTTATGGCTCTGGTTAAACTGCTTTGTTTTTTTGACGGTAATAATGCATGTATATATGTGCACATGTATTTTGTCACAGTACATTGACACTCTGACCATCGTCGCATTATAATTTTCTTTTATGGGATATGTTCCACCCCTTTGTTATCCAACAGCCCTGGATTGTCTCCTCTGGCTGGTAAACAAAAGCTAAACAATAGAAAGAGGTGAGGCTTGGAAAGTTGCCTACTTATTAGATTTTAGAATAGTTAGCTGATTAGTCACAGTTACTGACAAATACACAGGAGCAAAACCATTCCATTTATTTCATTACATTCATGGAATCACCATCCTTATGGGAATAAGCTACCCCCTCTTTCCAGTCAATTGGTGCTGTTAGGCACTTTAAGGCAAGGGAATAACTATGATACACCATTTCGTAATACTAGATTCCCACATACATACCAGGATTTAATAATTCATTCTAAGAGTTAAACTAGAGGGTGGTAGCTATAACGTTTTTAGCAGTAGATAACAGGATTATCAGAATGTTCAAGGAATTACTTTGTCTATTATTTGATTGAACTTGAATTATTTCATTTAGAATGATTGCTTTGTATAACTCTGCCCATTTAAATTTTATATCCTGTTAGCATGCAATTGGTAGGCAAATACATTGGGTGGAGGGGACCAGAGTTCAGTATTGCTGCTAGGGAAAAATGCATTGGTAGAATACGAATGCAGCCCCGTGACAAGACAGCATGCTTTGGGAAAAGGTTTAAAGAAGTCCCAACTTACCTTTTTATGACTCTACTTTAAAGGAGTAGGTGGGGTTGAGCGGGGTCACATAACACTGCGTTACATGACCCCATGGTAGAAGCGAGCTGCATTAAAGCCAGGCTGAGGGTTTATAGTGTACATTAGTGTATGTAAGTGTAAGTGTATGTGTGTTTCTGTGTTAGTGTTCCGGGTTGTGTGTCTGGAAGTGTGTGTTAGTGCGAGCATCTGGGTACATTAGTGTGTGTGTGTATATCTTGGTGTTTGTGTTAATGTGTGTGGATGTGTGTTCATTGTGAGTGTCTGGCTGTGTTAGTGTGAGCATCTGGGGTGGGCATTATTGTCTGTGTTAGTTTGAGTGCCTGTTTGTATTAATGTGAGTGTGTGTTAATGTGTATGCATGTTTGTGTTGAGTGTCCAGCTGTATTAGTGTGAGGGCCCTTTTTTCCTAGGAATAGTCCAGATTTTCAGTCACTAACACTGAATGGCTGGGTCTACCATCCGATGTTAAATGTGAGTGAGCCGCTCCACCAAACACCAGCTAAGCAGGCTTTGGCTGGTTTGCCACATGGCCATATAGGCACGTTGACAACTATACATATGTACATTTGTATGAATTACCATGTAATTGTGAGGCTTGGTCCTTTTATTTGCAGGACTTGCAATACAAGACTGTTTTGGTAAGTTCACCTATTATGGAACTGTAATCATATTCTGCATGTTATAAGGCTCAAATCAAGAGTTCTTCGTGGATTGGCTAAAATGGAATTCTGACATAAGAGGGCTCATCTCACCAGGAGGAAGATACAAGGCAGAGATAAAGACATCTCTGGATGATGTGACAGTCCCCAGTCAGTCAGAGCACTCATCCAGATGTGCAAAGACTTTGCCATGCTCTTCAGGCATTGGGACCTATCATATGACCTATGGCCCTTTACATCATTGCAGATTGCTCAGGGTTTGGTTTTGTAGCATGATCAATAAGCTCATCAGAGCTTTATGGAGCAGATTACAATGCTCCCTAATGTCACAAAGACTGTTTGAACTAACGTAACATCAAGCAGGTTGACCAATAAGCACAAGGACATTGCAGGCATGGCCACCAAGGGAGGCCTCCCCCTAAGGACATTCATACATCCTAGGTGCCATGCAGACACTGCCCACATTGTAGAGACTTCACTACATTTGTTCTGGCAATGTCCGTTTACACAGGTCTTGCTGGGATTCCTGGAAAAGGAACCCAAATAATCTGTCGAGAGGAAGTTTGTCTCCTACTACTCTGTTCTGTATGGACTTTTTCCAGAAACTCAAAAGTAAAGTGACATTGAAGAAGCCTGGAACCTAATGTGTTATGAAGGATGATTTGTGGTTTTCTAGGAACTGCCAGATCCTGAGTAGGAAATATGTCACTGTCTCAGCCTGCTTAAAGATTCGTCAATCATTTATAGCCTCAATGATGAGTAATTATTATTATTGTTTATGTAACACCACAGCGTGTCATACAGTACTTATATACATATAACAAAACCAGAATTGACAGACTAAGACAGACCAATACATTAGGTAAAGAGGGGATTGCACGCAGTCTTACATATCCCCACATCCTTGGAGTTTTTTTAATTTCTGTTTTCACCTATCCACCTCAGGGCTCGTTTTAGTACCAGGCAGTCCCGGGAGCCACCCGCGGAGCCTTAATTAGAGGAGCACTGCAGCACCCAGGCAGGGCCAATCTAAGTATCAGGTTGTTCCCCACAAAGGAAGTTAAGTTTCAGGGAAAGGGAGCTCCATCACCTGTCAGCTATCTTCAGATGCATACTAGAGTACCTGCTGCTGGAGAAGTTTTAGAAGATCTCTCTAACCAGACGAAAACCAAGGGAGCATGAACATACCTCTGCTTCAGCGCTCCCTTATGATGCTGCCGTCAGTTGACCAGGAGCACCGGGAGGTAGCAGTGCGCACCATGAAGTAGCACTGTAACCGAAGTCTGTAGGAACAGACTTCATGCTCCCACCACAAGATCACAATGTAAAGAACAAATTAAAGGGGGGGTTAGGTAAGAGATGGGGATAGAGAGGATACATAGCAAGAAAGGTGAGTGGTGTTAGTGAGAAAGAGGAGAGACAGTGAGGAGGAGAGATAATGAGACATGGAAGAGATAAAGAGAAATATGTGTGACAATGTGTGGTGTGTTTTGTGAGAAGGGATTGTCAGTGGACAGTATTAGAGCATGTATCAGTGTACAGTGCTACAATGAGAGTATTTGTGTTAGTGTACAAGGCTAAACTGTGTGGTGTATCAGTGTACAGTGTTACTGTGTGTGTTAGTGTACATTTTATGAGTGTTAGTATATGGTGTTAGACCAAGTGTGTGTTTGCATATAGTGTTAGAGCTGATGAGCCAGGAAGGTTAACTGTTTCTGATGTTGTTATCACATCAATGTATGGGTGCTGTGCTGCGACGCAATTCCGGAGCTACAACTGTATGAGCATGTTGTGCCTGTATATACTTGGGGAAGCTGTTGGTGCCTGTGTTCTGTTCTGTTTTGTAGCATACCGTGTATATGACAAGCCTTTGCATGGCTATTCTGGTCAGCAAGTTTCCTATTTACACAAACAGCTGTTGGTGTTCACATATAGCTCACACTTTACTAACTTCAGTATCGATTATGTCTGAGGCTGGAGTATGAATCATGTCAAAGGTACAGAGTCATGTTGTAAAACTGTGTGTTTAATAAACAAAGATTGTCCCATCTCACTTTCAATGAAAGCTTTACTATCGGACAGATAGTCAAAAGTTTGCTTTTCTTCACTGTAGACACTAATTGTGTGAATCTAAGGTTTAATGATTTTTTTTAACCAAAACCAAACAAAGTACAACGAACAGATGTTATATCTCAATGGACAGTTGAAGATTGAGGGGTAATACTAAGGTTCAACAGGGAAAGGAAGACTATGTTACCTAATTTATTCTTTTCTAACTGCATACAATTCTGAATACAGGGAGGTAACTAGAAACCTGGTGTGAAAATTGCCCCAGAGCCCCCAACAGTTGGTCTGCCATCATTGCCCACAAACAACTTGTCTGTGCCTTCTTTGCCTTTTGCCACACCCTTCCAACATACATATATGTAAATGCAGTTACACAAATTACACATATTTACTCACACACACACTTTAACACACACATACACATTCATTCTAACACACAGTCCATCTCACCCCACTTACACATACATGTTCACACATACACAATTACACATACACAAGTACACATTCATGCTGACATACATACATAAATACAGATATATATATATATATGCACCCTACATCCTGCCCGCCCCGCTTACCTCTCCCCTCTCCAGCAGGGCCCTTTCTAAACTATTTTGAACCGGCACGGGGAGACAGGCTGCTCGCGCAATATGCAAACAGCCAGAGAGAAAGCTGCAATTTTAAACCAGTATGAGGAGACAGGAACAAGTGGTCACAGGGGTCACACCGGGCCCCTTAGAAGCACGGGCCCTACCGCAACTGCGACTGCTGCAACCCCTGTAGTTATGCCACTGTCTGAAAAAGAGCCATTTATTAAGTCATATCAACACATATTCACTACAATGGAGGGAAGCAGGGTAGCAAAAGGAGGCAAATCTTGCTCTCCCATCCATAGGTGACCAGGATAAGGGGGCCCAGAATGGCCAAACTCAATGATCTCTGCCACTCTCCTTGCAACCCATGAATATATCATCCTGTAGCATTACCCCCTCCCCATCCTCAGTAACTACATTATTGTTATGCAAAATAGAATATTATACATATGACATGGGCGTATATCTGTCCATGTTAGATATGATACCTTCTTTGGGCTTATTTTCTGTTTTGAAGATGTTATACTTCTGACTACATGGAAAGTGCTCTATTTTCTTTTAGTCACATGTTGGTAATTTTGGAAAATCCCACGTGGTTTGTCTGTTATTTACTAACAGGTTTGCCCTCTGTTTTCTTAATATCCCTCTGTCTGGTAGGCTCACTAGTAATTGGTTAGCTCAAGGCCATTTCATTTCCCTTTGTACTGGGTTTTGGGGAGTCTGCAGTTTCGAAGTAGAAGAAACAAATGCACTTTTGTTGAATCCTGAATCCTCTCCGAATAGAATGTTCCCATAACTAACAAACACTATGTTACCGTATATCTTCTCTCTAAAGCCCAAGGACGGGTAGTTTTATGGCATATGCCCCTTTATTACTTTATGTGTACTAACTATT
>VKOC01002308.1:0-48507 GCA_009364415.1 Spea multiplicata | reverse complement strand
TTGCGTGTAATTATACATCGATTATTGTTTTCTCTTTTCTTTTCTAGAAGCTCCTGCGATAACAGGAGGTCCCCCGCGGATTATTTTTTTCCACCGTTTCCCCAGAAGTTAAATGCCGGCTGTATTACGTTTATTTACCCGGGAGCGGGGTAGAGGGGCAAGATCTACATCCCTGTGCGCCTCGGAATCCAAGGACAGCAGGTATCTCCAGTGATTATTATATATATATATATATAACAGTATATGATGTATATATTATGTCAGGATCCCCCCCCCCGGGGGTAATGTGTCTCTTGTGCCCTCTAGTGGCAGCACAGTGCATGTCGCCGTTGGCTTCTTGGGGCAATCGTTCTCGTCTACTTAAATCTGTTTGTTTGCAATAGTTGGGTTTTCTTGTTGTCTTTCACTTGTGTAAAGGATCTAGAATAACAATGACTTTACGTAGTGTTTATACCTTGACTGGATCCTCTGTGTGCTCTTTATTGGCTTTTGGGGGGGGGGGGCAATCCTTGAAGTTGTGATTGCACCTTGGGCCGGGCTGGGTGATCCAAACTGATCTTGAAGTCTGACAAAGGTCCTGGTCCTGGTTCTCGTGCCAGTGGGGACCATCCATGAGGGGACATGGGGTCAGGTCTCGTCCCCTGCCTATGATCCATGTTCTAGCTCAGATTAGAATACTCCTGGTCATATATTGCTCGTTATCGCGGCGCGTTTACCCCAGGGCTGCGGGTGTAATATGTCGTGTTCCGCGCAGGCACGGCACTGGTTAAGGCGCTCCGGGTCCGTCAATGTCTGAGTCTCTACAAAAACCTGAAGCTTGACTTTTCCCCAAACGCTGGAAAGCGTAGGAAGCCCGCGTCCTCGGCGAGTCCCTCGTTACGAGCGATCACCTCCGCAGATTGGGCGTGTAATGAATCCGGATTAATCTGGAATGAGATCTGGAAAAGGCTGAGCTTATTTTGTACTTGATGAGCTGTTGAAAGTGTGATAAGTTCGCCCCGCCGAGATGGCAAATCGGCGGCGATAATTACGCCGGTTGAGTTAAATGCTCAAAGTTTCAGCTTGCTCTGTAAGCTAATCGAGGTGGAATCCTGTATACAGATCCTAACAATTACTTGGAGCGAGAGGGTGGTAGATAAGCGGGACAGCCTCCCAGCAGAGGTGGTAGAGGGTAATAAGTGAGGGGATTAAAACATGCATGCGATAGACATCCGGCTCCTGAATCTAAGACAAGACCAACGCCTGATTAAGGTTTGAGTCTTTACAGCAGGAGAAACGGGCAGACTAGACGGGGGCCGAATGGGGCCGATCTGCCGGCAGGTTCTATGTTTTTAATGCACAATATTTTCCATTTATTTAATGAAAAGAATAAACAAGCAAAAGGTCAAATATTTAAAAGGACACAAAAAAAACCCCCTAAAATAAAACCGGCACAATCGCTGAAAACAAACAAGAAGGAACGGCGTGTTTATCGCACAAATCCCCGCCGGCCCCCGGCGCTCTAAAACGCTAAAAGTAAAGCCCTGATGTATTTAAAAGCACCGAATAATCAGACGTTGTAGAACTACTATGTCAAAACACTAGCTAGATATGTCTGCTGCTTAATAATAGGGTTGTTCACTAAATAAAATAAATTGCTTCTGTAGCCGGCGTGTTCCGGTCCCTCGGGTGAAAATAAAGCACCAATAAAATACATAATTTAAGCTAAATGCATTAGTGAAATGATTTAGATGTTTAGAAGTAAAATACATGTACGCAGCCGACGTGCCCATGGAGTGGGATCTCTGAAACTTCCAGGCCGGAGAAAGACGGGGCATAAATATAGCTTACGGCCCTCATGACGTTATTCGCGCGGATCACGTCTTCCTTGGAATAATAAGAGCAGAACGACGCGCGGGGGGGGGTCGAGAACATTAGTACAGAGGAATATTCCTGAGCGAAGAACCCCAACGTCATGATTTGAGTTCTTCCTCACTGAAGGTTGAGAGCGAGAGCATCCTTGGGTCACACCTTGCACGGGTCATGGACCTGTTGAGTCCTCAATGACGTTGGACTATGACGATGGCCAAGGCCAACACTGCCGCCATTCTATGTTTGAATGAAATCGCATTCTGATACGTTTGGGGGTCACCAGGTTCCCTTGCTTTGATATTAGTTCACTGAAGGAAGGTTCCTTTGCACCACTGAATATTTGATCATGATTTTTAGCACCCATGATGCTCAGGCTTGGCTCTTCAACCAGTTTTGGGTCTTGGTGGGAACCCGTATTACGTTCAGCAGCCCCTGAAAGTCAGAAGTGCCGAGCGACACTGCCAAGATCGATTGTTAGATTGCCCAAGAAGTTGAAGATCTAGAGCATGGACTCTAGGACAGGGATAGGGAGGGATATGAGTTGGAGTGGAACCTAGAAGTGGCCAGGTTTCCATATGTCCAAAGCTACTGGAAGCCACACTAAGAAGACCTCAGCTTGATAAGATTTAGTCCACCCCGGCTGTTTTTGGACAGTGGTGTCTATCGCTCTCGGCTGGCCATTCCGTCGACAGGGCAAGGAAAGCTTCAAGCTTCAGCGTTCATCATTTGTAGAATTACAGATTGCCCGTTCCTGGCAAACACGGCAGCTCACATTAAATAATATATTTGCTTCCACATATCATATTTTTTTTCCCCCTTTAAAAAATATAATAAAACAAGCCAAATTTCATAAAATGACCCAAGATTAAAGACTTCCAAATGTCTACCAGGGGTCACGGAGCTTATTTGATGCAAAGCCTCTTACAGACAAAAGAAGCGTCCAGGCCATAGATCTTAGCCGGCAAGAGGCCAAACCTCAGCTAGAAAGTCTCAATTTAGTGAAAATACATCAAAATACGACATATAATTTACAGACTTTAAATCACCGCGACATTAAAGGCCAGCAGGAGCCATTTCACATAAAGACACCGTGATTTAGAACGTATTCTATTAAATTTCAGACTAATAATCAGGTGGCTTAAAAAAAAAAAAAAAAAAAGCAACGTCCATTATATCAGCCGCTGGAACAAACGGAGTACGAGAATAAAATATTTCAAAGGATTAATAAAAAAAAAAAGTCCTGCTCGCTCTCGTACGCCATTGATCTGAATGTTGTTTTTTTTAGATATATTTACAGAAAAATCCATCGCTCGTCGTGCTGGTCTGGACCTCAAATGGATTTTATTCCTTATTTCGCTTCATTTTTAAAGCGAACATTGAGCTGAAAAACTGCCCCGTGACGTGGGATAAACGGTTAATAATAATGTCATAACTCCCATCATCCCAAATGGG
Source organism: Spea multiplicata (assembly GCA_009364415.1). Classification (NCBI taxonomy): domain Eukaryota; kingdom Metazoa; phylum Chordata; class Amphibia; order Anura; family Pelobatidae; genus Spea; species Spea multiplicata. The sequence continues at coordinate 45,204 of VKOC01002308.1, read as the reverse complement.
CCGAGGGGGGAACTTTTTTAATTAAGGGGGTGACATTGGAGGGCGGGGGGGGGGGCAAGGCTTTACAAAATGTGACTCGGTAATAATTTATACGACTATAGACTTTAGAAGAAGAATAATGTATTTATTTGCACAATTAACCCTTAATGACAAAGGCCGTACATGGATGGGCTCAAAATGCATTGTTTTCAATGGGCTTAGGGACCGCCCATTGTCCTTTAGGGGTTAAGTGTGTTTAGCCATTCCATATTGGTTTTACACACGTTATTGGGGCTTTTAGGGCTGTAGAACCCTGCGATCCCCTCATACCAGCAAACATTCTGACCTCCTAGAAAAGAGAGGGAGAGAAAGGGGGGGGGCAGAGGGGTTTGGGGCCCAAAAAGGGACTGGTCTTCCTGAATAGGGACACTTGGGATGTATCCCATAGGCGCTGATGCTGTAGGATTAGAATATGGCCAAACCAGACAGTTGGACGCTAGGTATGACTGTTGGAAAGAACTATTCTGCGTGTAGGGCAAGGTTTGCCCCGGAGTCTCCGGCTGAAGTCCTGCATTTCCCGGAGTCTCTGGGTGACTTTCGTCTTTTTCCAGGAAACGGATTCCGTTCCACTGGGAGAATTTTTTAAAAAATATATATATTTTTCTTTTACAAATGCGTTATTTGCCCCATTGAGATACATAAAATCTCAATAGATCTGGAGGTAAATAGCCCAACACGTTAATAGAAATAGAAATTCTGCAACAGCTCCTCGCCGTGAAAGGCTTTTTATTTTATTTTGTGTTTTTTGTATTTTTTTCACTCCGTTCTCCCGGTGACATAAATGCAAACCTTTGGATTGCGGTACAGACAGCGGGTTCCCAGGGAAGGATTAGTTTGTCAAATATATCATAAAAAAAACCCATCCCTAAGAACCAATAAATGCGACTTTAAGCCTAAGGAAGGGCCAATCATTTCACAAAGAGATTTTCTGGCTCAGCCGTGATCCCGGCGCGCAGGACGCTTTCAATGGATTTTGGCTAAACTGTTAAAGGTTTTGTGAAGGACGTTTGCTTTTTTTCCCGCGTATTACTTTCCTTTTTACTTCCTTTCTACTTTTTTTTGCTCTTTGACACCTTTTTTTTTATGTTATACCGAGCAAGAAGTTAAAGTGGATGAGAAGAATGAATTCTCCATGTGGGGCCATCCTGTTTCTCGTTGGGGTATCGAGATGTAAATGTTGACTTAATCCCTTTGTTTAAATAACTAAGATCAAAGAGGCTTACGGATCATTACAGGATTTCTTTCCCAGTCACCATTTATGTTCTCTACTACAGCTGAGATAAGAGAATATGGAGCAGAATGTCCGTGCCGAGGATCGCAGAGTTTTTAGAGTAGACGAGGCACTTGACCAAGAATTCCTTGGAAGGTCGGTAGATAAAACTCCATGGTGTTTCCAACCGTATCTGCTCACTTTCCACTCATGTTTGACCTTAGTCCCAGCATTGTTGGCCATGCTTTCCCTATCCCAGGCCAATCTACGAACCATTTTGTCCCTTGAGGGCGTACCAGGGCCACTTCTGTCTACCGTTACCAGGCGGTATGGAGAGGTGCATTGTATGATCAATCCAACAATTATGGAGGAACATGAGTAAGGGCTTAGGTGGTGCTAGTGGTTGTAGAACATGGAAGAAGCCTGGATTTGATCTTCTCTACCTCCCAGAATACTGCCTTATGTACCCCATACCCCACATGAGAATAATGGAGGGTTGTCCTATTGGCACAAGTATTCTTTAGGAAGAACTCCATGCTATAAAGCAAGTGGCCCCTTGTTGAGAACCTCGTAATTCTTTGGGGCAAACATTGAAAAATGTAGACCTGAAATAAGTGTGACGTGCGCCTCAAAACCATCCCACTTAGAAAAGGAGCTTTAGAAATTTTCTCTAAATGCCTCTTATCTTCGGTGGAAAGGTTCTCCCCATCAAAAAAAAACTCTTCTTCCTCATCCACGTGCTAAAAAAACATAAAATATATCCAATGAAAAGCAATAGGCAAAGTTCTGGATTACGGTTCCTCTGAACTTTACTTGCTTAGCGAGGTCACCGCACCAGGCAGGTCGGAGGACAGAGGTCCGTCGGTGGCGGTGAAACAGAGGTTAACGGCAAGTGGCCGGCTGTAATGCAGTCGCGTCTTAGCACGCGGGCGGCCTGCCCGGTAATTAAGCCATTCATCATCTCCAGATAGAAAGTCATTCAATCTTCTGGCTTAGTCATGAGACCCGTTGGATGGATACAGTAACGATTAACTCTGTTCCGAGAACCGAGACCTGCTCCATCTTCATTGAGCGATAAAACAAGTGTCATCTTGAAGAACCGTAATATACCTCCTGTTTATGTTATGTTCCCTACAAACATGAACATGCGCGCCCACAATACGGAGCAGTCCAGTTATTTTTTTAGGCTACTTTTTCTTCCACTTTTAACCATTCCCTATCCAGGCGTTTGTTGGGTTTTCTCTCTCATCCTTCCTTCGGGAAACAAAGTATCCATTTCTATTTACTTTATACCCCCAATTCTAATGGCCAAAGGCAGACTCTTTCCTTTTAGGGGCTGTAGTCTTAGATGTGGCTGGCTGGGGGCAACGCTTTACCAACATTTAACATTTAGAACCCATTCCCTGCTGCTTCTATACACATTATCGGGACTTTTAGGGCTGTAGAACCCTGCGATCCCCTCATACCCAGCAAACATTCTGACCTCCTAGAAAAGAGGGGGCTTCAGGGGAGGAAAGAGAGGCGCTTGGGAATTATACTTTATTCTGGAGTGTCTTCCCATCCCGTAACATTCTAATTTATTGCCCGCTTCCCACATCTTTCTCTTTTGCTTTATTTTGAAAGTGATCCAGGACTTCAATGAGAAGAGGACTTTCCATAGAGAAGAAGGGTCAGTAAGACCTGGTCCTCTTATAATTATTCTTACCAGTGAAGCGGACCAAGAACTACGGAACTCAAAATGTTTCAGCCTGATAGAACTCTGAATCAGAGGCCGCGTCCAGGTCTTCGTGGTTCTACTTTCTTTCTTAGATGGTAGACCTTGAACGTTCTCGCCCGGTGCCGATTTACCGCGTTACCCCGAGTAACAATGTTTCCTCTCTCCCTCGGAGAGTTTCCCGGAGCCTTATCTCGATCCCGTTGGTATGCAGTTTGCGCGGCCGCCTTCAGATTGCTTTTTCATACCTGGCTTGTTCTCCTTCAGAGTTCATTTACCTTTATTGGATCTCTCGCTCTGCCTGGACTTTTGTCCCTTGGAAGAAGGAAGACTCTCGTCCGTCTCAGAGCTTTCCTTTTGATTAAAGATTCTTTTAACATTTTTATTATGACATTTTGCCCAAAAAGGATATGAGCATTTCTTTTTGTTTGTTTTTGTAGATTTTTCATGTTTTAATAATAGTGTATTTAGGGTGCATTTAATATCCTGTCCATGGCAGCCTCGCTTTGTGAATGTTTTAATTTTCATTCTCTAAAATATTAAAAAAAAAAACCTTTCAGAGAAGCTTCAGCTCCAGAGCTGCAGCAGAACATCTGCCACGGTTCACAGCTCTGATTGGCTGTTTAAGGCAGCCAATAGGCAGAAAGAAAGTTATTCCATTGAAATAAATGGTAGAGATTTCCATACATGCGTATAGGACGGTGTGTGTGTGTGGGGGGGTCTCATTAGACCCCCCACAAGGCTCGATGGCACAGTGCTAATAAACTTGGGACAATAGGCGCGGCCCCCTGGAATCCCCAAAATTCCCCAGGACACCTGATTATCATTTCTTTCTCAATAAACAAATGTTTTGTACAGTACTTTCACATCGACTCCAATTCCCATCATCCCCCTGCTCTAGACAATGGCCGTTGCAGTTGAGGATGCGTCGGATTCCTTAGGCGATGCGCTAATTACCTTTCTTATTGTCTTCTGGTATAAATCATCTTTTTTTCCCCGGGAATGCGCGTCGCCGCGTCCTTTCTCTCGTTAATTACTCTGCAGCTCGTCTTCTCTCCGTTTGGATTCTGTGCTTTGAGTCGTTAGATGAAGTTCATTTATAACCCGGCCTTCACGCCGCCTACAAAGCATTAAGAACGAAGCGGTTTGGGCTCTTCCGCATCCATCAGAGGTGAGTTATAAGGGCGGCCGGGAAAAAAAGGCACAGGAGTGACGGCTGAAAAAGGATAATGGATCCCGGCCGTAGGTAATAACGGAGAAAAGGAACCCATTAACCATCCCCCCCCCCAATGTATAAATCTTATTTTTTTACACTATACCGTTCTACACTCTGACGTTCAAAGGTTTGGGGTCACTGAGCTGTTTTTTCTAATCATCACTTTTACACTTAAAACAGCGAAAACAATGTGTCATTGGAACACGGGAGTGATGGGAGTGATAAAAGGCCCTTGGAACACAGGAGTGATGGGAGTGATAAAGGGCCATTGGAACACGGAGTGATTGGAACACGGGAATAAAGGGCCATTGGGAGTGATGGAGTGATAAAGGGCCGTTGGAACACAGGAGTGATGGGAGTGATAAATGGCTATTGGAACACAGGAGTGATGTTGTGTGCATCTTAAAACCCCCCTCTGGCTGCGAGAGTCACCGTTGCTGGTATTTCTTTGCTAATTTCCTGTTTCATTTCATGAAAATTTACGAAATGTTTTCTTAGACATAAAGTTCCGTGAAGAAAAAAACCCCCGTGAATTTCACGGCCGCAGAATCTCCTGATGGTGTCACGCAAGGGGCCAGAACAACATCCGTGGCTGTCTTCAGTCTGGAACGGAGCATTAGTTTTACATCTGGTCTCGTCTTAGATTCAGGAGCCGTATGTCTATCCCATGCATGTTTAATACCCTCACTGTATTACCCTCTACCACCTCTGCTGGGAGGCTTTTCCACTTCACTACCACCCTCTCAGTAAAGCGAAACTTTCTTCCTTCCTTAGTGACCACTGAGACCTCCTATCTGTCATGCTTGGATCCAACAGACTCAGAAGGATTCATAGTAGAAACTGAAGCTCTGCAGCTGCAGCTGCCATCCTCCTCCGTGGTTTGTGCCCACCCTGACCCAGCTTGGAAGCTGATTGGTGACGAGTATATGACACGGATGAGGCGTGATCGGCCAAACACGACTCCTGCACAGAAAATAACTGGGGGGGGGGCGAAAATGCAGAGGGGGGCACCATGGTAACTGAAAGTGACCCCCCCCCAGCTGTCATATGCATTAAAGTGCCTTCTGAGTGCCCACTTAACGCGGGGAGAAAAAAATATTTTATTGGTATTGAACTCGCTGGTTAACGAGCTTCGCGTTGATCCGTCTTTCGTAAATAAACTAAGAAATTTATTTAAAACCCGGGAAAAATACATAATTGTGTAAAAAGATCCCAATCCATTTACAGCCGGGCTGCGAACACTCCGATAAAATCGACACGCGCATTCTAATTCCCGGAATAAGCCTTCTGTATCGTAACAAAGGCGTCCGAGCGTTTTCGATGCGCTGCGGCGCCCCCCCCCCCTTGTACAGCGCCGCGGAATACGATGGCGCTACATAATTCAACAAGTGATACAAAGTGATACAAAGTGATACAAAGAAACAAAACAAAGGCAAGTTATACTCGGGAAGCAAACATATTTTTTTTTTATCTGCCTGGAAACAGGCGACACACCGCTGACGAGGCCCTCCTATTGGCCGACCTGGGAAGAGAAGCCAAACTTTGTAACCTCCTGCGTTGGAATTAACCCTGCTGTCCCCTCCTCCGTCACGTGCTGTTGTGTGAGTGTGCGTGTGTTTCAGTGTCTGTCTTATTGTTCGTTCCAGGAAGCTGGGAATTATACAAACAAGAGGAAGCCAGCAAGCGCCATCAAAATGAAGAACGCTGTGACCTTACTTCTGCTATCGGCTTGTTTCGCCGCCTCGAGGGGTGAGTTACCCCTGAGCCGGGTTTTGTTACTTTAATGAATATTTTTGACTATTTATCTTGGTTTTAATTTGTTTCAAAGGGATCAGACTTCCTCTTTATACAGAACAGCCAGCGAGAAGCCCCTCCGGGGAGGGAGCCATCTCCCTGTATTCATTTTGGGCATTGCTACAAAGTTCCCAGGGTTAACACTTTGCGCGCTAGGCGGTTAAGCAATGATTGGCTCACCGCCTTGGCTTTCAAAGGGTAAAAACAGAAGACCTTAAAGAATGGCGCGTCCCGAGGCCTTCTCGTATCTGTCAGTTTTGCTTGTGCATTGAATCCTTTGAGGGTTAAGGAGGCGCTCGCAGGGTTAAACAGGTAAATAGTACTAGATTTACCAAAATGTTTGATATTTAACACTTTTTTAAAGTGTTAAAGTTTTAACCTGTCGTCACTTTGTATATTGTTGATCTAAATGATGTAACTTTTCACCGCCCCCCCCCCCGTTGTAAGTGCGAGACACGAGATCAGTGCTTGTAATGACATCATAAGTTCTTCCCGTCTCCTCCTGACATCTGCTGCATTGAAGCCGACGGCTTTTCGGTTACGGAGTCGCGTCCTTATTCACTAAGACAACAAAGCAGAGTAAAGAACTCCATGCCTGGGGAGACACGGCTCTTCTATTTCCTCCCCGTCGGCACCAGGGACCACGGGACAGGGGGCCAAGCCAACGAATGCGTACATATATGTGGGACTGTAACTTTAAGGAAATCCCTACATTCTGCCATACGTTATTTTTTAACTATTTAGGGATGGAATAAGCGACCCAATATACGTCAGAATTTCAATTTCTATGTTTATGGAACGGCCATCTTTACTTCCTGTTCCGGGGATCTACGCGATTAGTCCTCCCCGTTAGATTATTAACAGCGGAAAACTTTGGGACTTGTTTTTCTAGTTCCCTGAAGGTGATCCGGTCCGTTGCTCTTAAATGAAAGTGTTTTGGTTGGGGTTGGAATCGGTGCCAAAACCTGCGAAACGGACAAAATAAAACCGATATTTACGAATTAAAAGTGAAAGAAGGGATTTCGGAGTAAAGAAAGAACTAGAACTTCGTGGCTCGGGCTACCTGGAGCCTTGCTTGTTCAGAGGGGCGGGGCTCGTCGGCTATAAGGGCGGAGATAGCCCCAGGTAACTTAAATGAGTCTAGGAGTGGGAGGAGAAAGAGGCGGAGAGTGGGCGTGTCTAAACGCTCCCACAACCGGGAGACCAAGCACAGTGACCCGGAGAGCCGAGGAAGCAGGAGAAACCTGGAGAGTTCCAAGGTGGGCTGATGGACGATGGCGCCCCCGTCCCACCTGCCTGTATACATGCGTCCTCGGGCTGCTAGAGCGTAGAGCAGGGATCCCCAAGCTCGGCCCTGCAGGACTACATCTCCCATACTCCTCAGCCAGCCCCTTAGCTGAAGGAGCATTATGGGAGATGTAGTCCTGCAGCAGCTGGAGGGCCGAGTTTGGAGATCCCTGGCGTAGAGCGTGGCCTCAGGAGTCCGCCGGCCGACCGGTTTTAATCTCTGCCCCGTAGCTGATGAGATGGTTTTAAGAAGGTATCAAATGTTCCTTCAGAATTCCGAGAGGGTAAATGAGCCTTCAGGGATCTGCAAGGAAACCTTTGTCTTCCTGCCTTCAAAGCATGGTGCGGAGAGGCGCGGGGACAATGAGTGTTTTTTACCAAAAATGTTGAGTTTAAGACAGTGAAGGAACACCGTACGGGTCTCATGAACGTTCAACAAGACCAAGGACCAAGTAAAGCTTGAGCTTTGGGAAGGCCAATGTTCTAAGGCCGCTGGATGAAGACGTTGGCTCTCACACCCTTTAATTCCTGTAAATTTGTTTACCTTCTTCAGGTGACCCCTCGATAAAGATCTCTGGACCCGACTTTCCCGTCCTGGAGGGAGAGGACGTCGTCCTGGAATGTTACGGAGAGGATGTCTCAGACTTGGAGGGATTTGCCTTCCAGAAATACACGCGGGTGAGTCGCCCTCGGCGTTTTTTAGGGGTTTAATAACAGGAGCCAGCCAACTGCAGCCGTACCTGGGAACTTCCTAAACGGGCTGGCCCTTGAAATATTAACCCTTTAATAGCCCAACATGCAGATTCTGTGTAGTGACGCTCCAAATGGCCCTTGACCTGTCGTTATTTAAAGATGCACTTATGTGAGTCACCTGAATTTAAGCAGGGATATCAACCATAACATACTGGCAGCAAAAGCACCAACTGGGAGTCTCAGCCGGGTAGAAAAGGAACAACAACTCATTTTCTGAACATTACATAAGTTAAATTCTTGTGGGTTTTTTATTTATTTATTTTTTTGACTGACCTAAAATACTTAAAATCAATATTAATTATATATATAATGTCATGAATTTTTCCTTTCCTGTGCCTTTAAAGGCTGCGCGCATACATCTGTCTTACCCCCCCCCCCAACCTGAGATACATCGCGGTGGTAATCAGTGGACATCTTAGCTGCGCGGCTCATCATTTCTCATTCTGAAAAACCATTTTCCCCAAAAAAGGCCCTTTTTTTAATCAGAATTGTTTGTTTTAAACTAAACAGAGAGAGATAGTACAAACTTTTACTTGTAAAATGAAAAGCAAATACGATTATGCGCGTGTAATTCCGTCTCCCTCCGCGGCTCTGGCGGTCGGCCGTCTGATTTGACTTGCGAATGTATTTTTGGGGTATTTATTTGCTATTCTACGATTGATGTTAATCTTGGTGAACTCCTTGTAGGGAAAAAAAAAGCACTGATTTTTGGCTTTTAGCCGGAAGCCGGCTGATTTATTCACAAAGTGTCGATGAATCCTTTAGATTATGAAAGGGTTAAATCTTGAAACGGGAACAAATAACTTTCAGCAACAGAAGATTGTGAACGATGTTCTAGAACGTTGAAATCTATACATCCCATTACTTTAGGACCATATATGGACATTTTATATTGGAGGTGTGGTTAGGGGTGGGGCTTTGCTTTTTTTTTCATTTTACGCAGTTAATTTGGTGTTTAGAAATAATAATTCATTTAATGTAAACATTTTACGTTCTAAACGCACTTTCCGCTGTGATTTTTAGGGTCGTAGATACGGTCTGGGTTTATATTGAAAGCAACCAAATTCATGCAGTAGTCATGGTAACGCCCGCCAAAATAAAATCTCCCTTTTCTTTCCACGTTGGTCCCCACCGGTTAGAACTGCACAGAAACTATATTTTTATGGAACTCCGTATACAAAATGATGTTGTTTTGCTTTGTTTCTCTCTCCTTATGGATGACAGACCAGGAGAAGGCCCTAGTGGACATCTGACCCATGTTGGCCAGGTGTCCTAATTTGATCATCTAGTTGGGCTCTGTTCTGCAGGTTCAGGTGTATCTAAGGGGTAGTTGATTTGAAGCCAAACACAAAAAAAGGCACGGTACATTATAAAATTCTTTTACAAGGCTAAGCTTTCCTAAAAATAAAGTGGTCTATGCAATAAAGCAGCTTATATTTAGCCTTTACAGCTCTTTTAAAGCTACATTGGTTTTAGTAGATCTCATCATGAGAATGACTACCGCAGCAGTAAATTCCGCTCTCCAGAATAAATCTCCGCCGTAATGTACGAAATCCCAGGGGCTAATCTGCTGCCGCAACAAATACATCACCAAAACGAGAGGAAAAAAGGAAACGCACGCCTTTCTCGGTGATGTTTTTCAAAGTGACCAACCCCCCCCCCTGCCGTAACTTCTCTCTGTACTCAAAATACCCGCGGGTGCCACCTACGGCAAAGCTTTCATTCCAACGTTCTTCTTGGCATTTTTCTTCCTTTCAAAAAAATGTAACTAGATCTACGAGGTTTATGCGATGGGCGAAAGCCGAAACTCACTACTTCTGTTGCTTTGCTCTCCGAGGGGTCCCTCTCTTCTACCCTGATGCCTCTCTTTTCTAGGAGGTCGGAATGTTTGCTGGGTATAAGGGTCTCGCAGGGTTCTACAGCCCTAAAAGCCCCAATGATGTAGAAGTGCCGGCACCGGTCCCGGACTGGTCGTCTGGCACACTGGCAGATGCCACACAGTGATGTACCCTTGCCTTGAATGATTGGCACAGGCCTAGGGGCAACAGGTCAGGGGGGGTGCTGCAAAACCAGGGCCTGATCGGCCTCTTTGTGATCAACATACCTGGTCACCTTTAGACTCCAATTAATGTAGTCTTGTTACGGCTCTGCCCCCAGCCACGCCCCTAACCACTCCCCCATTTTTAAATGCTCGGAGATAAAAAAATATATATATATATAATAAAAATGCATTAATGACGTGAAAGAACCCTTCCAAGTAAGTTATTTTAATACGTAAATAGTTGATAAGTTTGACCCTCATAGGCATCTTAAAACCCGCGGCCACCGTTTCATTTTTATGCGATCTCTTCTGAATGTTAGTTTATCCACTTAACATAAAAAAAGAAAGCGGGTTATTCTGCGAGCCTCCGACGTTCGCCTTGGTTTTATACGACCCTGCGTCGTTTAATGCCAGGTTTATTCCCGATGCGGGTCCCGCGCCCCTTTAAGCTTTGGCGTTTCGAATAGGGGGGAGAAAAAAAACACAGAAAAAATAAATAAAAATGAAATTTTGTTCTCTCAGCATAGTGCAGGTTCAACTACTACTGGGATAAAAGCGAAAATGCCATCGGCTATAAAAATAATCACTTGTAGGGTCATAAAAAACAAGAACAATGCACCATAACATGCCTGGCTTGTGAAAGTCTCAGCAATTTATATGGGGGGGAGGCGTACGCTTTGTATTTTGTATATAATGTACTGGAGAAATGTCTGCTTAAAGGGACAGGAGGCCAGGAGAGGCTTAGATGGAATGTAAGGAAGTTTTGAGAGGGTAGTAGGTAAGTGGAACAGTCTCCCAGCAGAAGTGGTAGAGGGTAATACAGTGAGGGTGTTAAACATGCATGGGAAAGGCATACGGCTCCTGAATCTAAGACGAGACCAACGCCCGATTAAGGTTCTCCCATCAGGTGAGATGAATGATTTCCCATTCTTATGATCTGTTTGCTCTGTTCTTAGAGCTGTTTACTTTCCACGAGTCGATAGAATTACTAAGAAAGGCGTCACGCGTTTCGCAAATAAACATGTTTTTCCCCAACGCGATATGACGGGCAGCCGAGCGAACATTTATTACACAATCTGATAGAGTCTGGGTCTTTCCAGACCATCTGTAGACTAGAAGGACCTCATCTGGCCCACGTTCCTCTAGTTGGACAGCCCTAAATGGGTTTATATATTCTTTTCTATGAGTTACTAGAAGATAACAAGGACTTGTATCTTTCCGTAAGAATAGTTCCACTTTGGGGGGTTTTCCGGTGTGTTAGAATCTTGACGATCTCCTGGACGTTGAGTAGAGGGCTGAATTCTTCTTAAGGCTTCCTCATAAAGAATGTAGATAGAATGACATTTTTAGGGTTGCCTTAAGAGGTGAAATGGAATGGCCCCAAATCCCTGATGGCCCCCTCTTTTCTAGGAGGTCAGAATGTTTGCTGGGTATGAGGGGATCGCAGGGTTCTACAGCCCTAAAAGCCCCAATAATGAATATAGAAACAGCAGGAAAATGCTTTATAAATGAAATATAATATTCTAAATGTCTTGCTCAGCGAGAAGCATCATAGAAAGTGTTTGTGGAACCCTAGCAGGCTCTCTGACTGCACTCCCCACATCAAAAGTCTGTCCATCTTTGGCCCTTTGAGACGTTGGAAGGTATCAGGGGCTTAATGATAATACGCCCTACTTCAGACTCTGGCTGACTCGCTTCTAATTTTGGGAACTCATTTCTCATGTACGTTCTACCAGCAAAGCAGTCAAGGAGACATTGGGGCAGGTGTATGGGGACCCCCCCCCACCCATGTGATCTGCTATACAGGTGGCAGGAGTTGCGATAAGAGACATCGTTAAGATTAAAGATGGCGGCAGATGTTTTTACTGCCATCCTTTTCCAAGAAATAAGCCGGGTTCCTCATAACTGCAAGGGGCAGACACTGGTTTAAAGCCGGTTCCGCGACATTCCTTAAAGATTTAGGATTTTTATACCCGTTGTCTACAGAAATTATGTCCATGCCTACAAACTTTAACCCTTTGATTGATAGACGTTTCTTTGCCTGCCCCTGAAACACAATTTTACCACCATGTCCATGTACCAACAATGATGGAATTTTGGGGTACACCTTTTGTTATCGTGATTAATTTTCAGCCTATATATATATATTTATATTATATACACCCCTATAGAAAGAGTCGGTGGATCGGTTAGAATGCCAAGCATTTCTCTTGCGTTGTGAAACCAGAATGCTCAGCTACGTGACGTCTCGCCCGTCTAACTAACGAGTCTGAAAATGTGGTAGAAGTTTCATGTTTATGTAAATGAGACTTGTTACATGTTACAATTTGACCTTATTTGGTAAAGCTTCCATAATTTGCTTTATATGGTGCCAAATTCAGACCAAAAAGGCGAGGATTAACCCATAATGAGCCCTTGGGCAGGAAGACCTAAACAGGGCCTATGGAGGTATCTTATCAGGGTTATTAACACCGGTATTAATCCTGTATAATCTGTACTTATTTCCCACCCCGTCATGCAACCCCAATCAAGTATTTTTCTTCTCTAATCTAGAAAGGTATTGAGGGACGTTCCGCATTTTGGGTACTTTTAGCCAATACCGGTTTCTTGGGTTCTATCCAGAATTTAACGGCGAAATGTTTTTGTTTTTTCCCCTCTTTTTCTTCCGACCGTTACGCTCCGTGCCGGTTGACAGTGGATGAATACGTGGATGGATCTAGACGCCGGGCGTTATTTGAGATGCTGGTATTACAACCTGAACGTGACTCGTTCCGAAGACCGGCTGCTCCTTCAGATCAACTACGTCTCGGACTGGCAGAGTGGGCCGTACCGCTGCGTGAAATACGGCAACCAGAGCAACGAAACGCTTGTATCTGAAAACATCACCATCCCGGTGTATTGTAAGTTATTTTATATTTATGTACATGAGCCAAACGCAGAGGGTTCTAGGATTGTATTCCAATCTAGAACGTTGTGGTGGAGCCAAAAGCCAATGGGCAATGTTAAAGTAGAACTGGCCGAGACAGATCTCCAACTTTATATGTCCATTTTTTGGCAATGCTCCACCCACATCCTGTCTATGCTCCGCCCATGGAGCAGTACATTTCCTTACTTTTTATGGGGGTGGGGATGTTGCCTGCAGAATTTATTATTGATGGTTGATGATTTATGGTGGCCACCAAGATCAGGCGCTGATGACCTGTGGGTAACCCAACCATAACTCTGCAACTATAGTTCTCACAATCCTTCGTATCCAAAGAGGACTTTATTAGAGATCTGATGTAGGGTTAGAAAACTTCCGAAGCTGTGTTGCGGACCAAGTGTCTTCAAGCATCTTGGGAATTGTAGTCCATGGTGAGTTGGTGACCCAAGGTCACCAATTCATAGACACCAAGTGTCTCATCCAAAATGTGTGTGGTCCTCTGATTGGCCACTGTTCCTTATTCAATGTTATCCATAGAGACATTATCTAAGACTTTTAATCCGGTTTACACCACTGACGTGGGGTGAAAAAAAACCCTGTTTTTTAGTTTTTTTGTTCACATTTCACCATTAGCTCATGTTTTATTATTTATTGTAAGTGTCATTCCCCGTATAAACACAAACTATCCATTTGCGAATTCGTTCTGACCGGCATATTAATATATTCCGTATATCTAGATACAAACGTATTTATGCAATCAGAGCGTTTGGAAGTTAAATGTGTTTATTGGACCAAATCCACGGATAAATATCATCCGCCTGATTTATCCTGGCAGCTACAATGTCCTCCAATCTCTCTAATTGAGGATTATAGGAAGTATCCGGCGGGGCGGCTCGTTCTCAGCTCCTCATTGCGTAGCCGATATATCATCGGGGTTAATCTAGAGGACCGGATCATCAACGTCGTGCATGGAATCAGGACAGAGACACGGACACAGTGACACTTGGCCTTGAAGACCCTACAATGTCTTTTTAGATTGACAGAAGTAACGGTCCCTGTTTTTAACCCTTCCTGTGAACCATTCGTGCCTTTTGCCACCATTAGTAGTGTTTTGGCCCCCAACCAAGTGCCTGTTTGTTTTGCCTCCTGGTTACTAGAAGGGTTAATCCGCGTACGTAAAGGGATCTAACAAAGAACCGGAAGGAAGTTTATTTCAAAGGAACGAGAGATCATAATCTAAAACTAGAGAGTCAGAGACTTAGATGGAATGGAAGGAAGTTTTGCTTTACTGAGAGGGTGGTGAATAAGTGGAACAGCCTCCCAGCAGAAGTGGTAGAGGGTAATACAGTGAGGGGATTTAAACATGCATGGGATAGACAGACGACTCCTGAATCTAAGACGAGACCAATGACTGATTAAGGTCTGAGTCTTTGCCAAAGTCACGGTAAGCTCAAAGCTTCCTAAACATCTGTAACAATAATTGGTGTCCTAATAATCTAGAACGCTGATAATAATAAATATTATAATATATATAATAATAATGAATATTCCAGCCTTTTCTCCTCTCATGTGATTCGTAGACAGACACTGCTTTATATAATGGGATCCCGCTATTTCTCCCCCATAGACCTGCGCGACGTGTATCTCCAGAGATCCAAGGCTTGGAACCCTGCGGTTCCCGATGTTCTGCTGGTGGAGGAAGGTTCCGACGTGGACATTAAGTGTTCAGCCTCGTCCTCGCAAGAGCCGGTGTATGAGTGGGGGGTAAGGGACGATGGTATTTATTTGTCTTTGGAAACACCTGCCGTCTGTATGACCTTCTATCCCGCCAGCAACAATGTTCTTCTTCATTTCCCCACGACGGTCACTGGAGAACCTGGCGTGCTTTGAACCCAGAGGTCCTTTTGGTCTTTGGTCCCGTAGGACTTCATAACGAAACATTAAATACATTTGGGTGGAGGAAAATTGTATGAAAAATATTTCAACGCTAAAATCGCCATTTGCATTTCATTGGCTGTTGACCGCCGGGGTTCGCCTTATAACAATCGAGACTCCTCCGCGGAACCTCCGACGGCCGAGATCCAATGAAATACAAATTGTCATTTTGCCCAAAGTCTGGCGTTTAATGTTTCCTTTTTTTTTAATACATTTTTTGGGGTGCGGCTCCTGTGTTTTGGGCCACGTACCGGATGTCTCTTTACCTTCACCGTGCGTTACCTTGAGTATGAAGCCTTACACGTAAGACAAGAACCGACAGATATGACTTTTTTCATTTTCTTTCCGTAGTTCAGTGACTATATGATCCCGTCGGACACCCTCAGTCTCACAAACGTGGGCCTGGAGGATTCTGGGAGGTACACTTGCGTGGCTCGACATCCCGAGATGTTTGACCTGATGAGTACCAAAAGCTTCCAGCTACAAGTGGTGACCAAGCGTCAGGAATATTCAGCATTAAGTGAGTATGAGTTTGCTTTGTCTTCCGTATTCTTTGGTCTTGGCTTTCTAACAGGCTATAGGCACATATCCTAGGGGCTCCTTTCAGGGCCACTTAGCTGTCAGATGCCTTTTGCATGAAAACAGCTCAGTGACCCCAAACTTTTGGAGGAACTGTTCCTAGGGGTGCCTTAAGTAGTTGGGCGACGAATAGGCAACAGAAATACAGAACTATTGCCTGTATTCGGAAACAATGTCTGTTTGTGGGAATGCAAGGTGTTCCTCATCTGTATCGATAGTTTAGAGCGCACGGAATCTGTAATTCTGTAAGCAAGAACTCCTTCTGTATTCTGGTGGTGTGGGGTCCGTACGGGGTCCGTATGTCGGTGTCGTCTCTGATCTCTGCCGTTTCTTGAAAGTCAGCTTGAACTTTATCTTCCTAACCATCTAGGGGACTACGGATTTAATGACATCCTGCTGTACGTCACCGTCCCTGCCGTGGCGTTGATAATCTTCGTGTTGACCGTTATCATACTGACCATGAGACACCGAAGACAGCAGAGAAAACCCAAGATCAGCCTGTGAGTGTCCTTTCTACTCGTTCTCCTGGGCAGGCGGTGCCTTTTCTGCAGACCCTCTATACACCTAATGGTTAAACCCCCCAAATTAAGGGCTCAATTCTTGAGCAGTTGCCTATATTCCCATTATTATAAGGGCCGTGCATGTCCTGTCCCCCTACTTCACACCCTTATCCCAATTGCGTTAACGCTCCATTCTAGAGAAGGGAACCACCCCACTGTTGGGGGTATCTTTAAATGTAGCCCCGTGTATACTGTCTGTGTACTTATTTGCTCTTTCTCTGTCTTGGTTTCAGGGTGGATGTTGAGAAGAGAGCCCCAATCTATAAGGGTAGCTCTCAATCTATATGCACCAATTCATCAGACACGCAGCCCCTCGTCATGTAAATGCGACCCAGGAAACAGGTCAGTGACGTGTCTACAGGCATTAGCCATTTCCACTCCTTTTAGAACCCTAGCGGGGGGGTATGTAATAAAAAAAGGGACATGGTGATTTCATTTAGCCAGGTAGGCCCTGTCAGATTCAGGGTCAAAGCATCGGGTTTTCACCAACAGTAGATAAAAACAAAAAGCACTTTTACTAACCCAAATAAATAAAAAAAAAACCTTTAACCCCATTAATTTATTAGTGGTTCCATCTAGGTTAGAGAGAGATCTCAGGGTTCTAGGTATCTCTAACAAGATTAGTTAATGAAAATGATTTTAAAAAATAAAAAGGATTATTCTGTGGCAAGAGGGCATCTAAAGTCCTAAGGCTGACCTGAGATGGTAGGGTTGATAAGGTAAGGGGGTAACTTCCATACAGTTTCTCCGAGGGTGGGGTTATGAATGGAGGGGGCCCTAGAGTTGAACGATGTTGGCGTTGGGGCAATTTGGTTCTAAATGAGTTTTATTTAGGTCTTGGGGAGCTGGACGAGGTTATTCTAACACAGGCTCTCTCTTTCTCTTCGTCCAGGGCTGCCTTGGACACGAGGTCCGCTCAGCTGGGACACGGCTTTCTGTCCTTCTACCAAACGTAAAACCTACGTGCCTACCCGGTGAAAGAAATTCACGTACCGCGACATCACCAAAGCCGCCAGCTTTTAAGTAAATATTAATGCTTTAATAATTTAACTTTCTGGTTAAGGAGAAGTTAATTGCTTTTGGTGTCATTTTGGGCTTTTAGTTGGATCGCTTAAACAAAAAAATAACCCAGCAGCCGAACGCGGACTCGGCTGCGGATAGAATGTATCCGTTTGTTTCTTCGGAGGTTTATACTCGAAACAGCGAGTCATGTCTGAAACACGTCATCCCGCCAGCTTAATTATACATTATGAGAGACTAACCCTGGGGATTATCTCCGGTAAGTCGGGCCACGTTGTTCTTGTATAATGTTCATTTACCGCGGCGAGATGAAATGTTTCAGTTCACCTACAACTCGCTGTTTAATGAACAGACGTCGCTGTCTGCTTTCTCGGAGACAAACAAAAAAATATTAGCGATTTTTAACTTCTCTAAACGTCCGAGAAGAGATTTCCAAAATTCTAATGACTTTCGCTGTTTCAAATTAAAGTATAAAAATGTAAAATTTTCTCTCCGAGGAAGAAAATCAGGCTTTCCAGCGCCAATGCAATATACCAAAGACTTACTTTGGGTCACCAGCCTTAAATGACTCTCAAGGGCATGTTGTTTCGAGTTTAATTGTGCAATATGTATACAGATATATGCCTGGAGGTTTATAATCCGTACCTTTCCACCAAAATCATCTGTAGAGTTCAACATTTGAGCTCCCCGACTTCCCCATCCATGATGAAGGGCCAAACCCATTGAGCGTCTTCTACAAGAAGGGCTGACCTTGACCGCGCATAGTAAATACAGGAAGATTCCTTGAATTGTTATTATTCCACCGGTTTAACTATGCATCATACAGGGCCAGCTCACCCCTTTTCCTAATGCAGAGGGAAGTCCGTGAATCGAAATGTTCCACTCCTTACCAAACACCCGAGCCGTAGCAATAAGCAAGGATCGCTTTCACTCATCTACATGATGGATAAATAATGCAGCAGAATAGAGAAAAGGTAGAAATGCATTTTATTCCCATTTGTTTTCTATATGTTGATTAAGTTGTTTATGTTCTGATTTGGAATGTTTTGGAGAGTATGTTTCTTACACTGGTTTCCAGCAACTTCACTCCGCCGATGGTCACCGTGTATATTCATACAACCCACCTCCACCTGTATCTAGGAATCACCACTGCTGTTTAGTGAGATACATTTTGTGTTTTTAAAAGATTTTCTTTGGGGTTTTGGTGTCCTGAGAATATTTAGTTGTGTGATGTTTTCTTCTAAATAAACCAAACGTTAAAACACCTGGCGTCTGATGCATAACCTCAGAGCTTTCCACAGAGCGTGACTCAGACTAGAAGGAGACCTACAGAGAGTGATTCACGTTTCTCTGAAATGATCAGCGTGGTTGATAATGAAGGATGATAAACAGGGAGTGAGGTGACTCGGGCTGGGAGAGAACCTCGTAGAAAGAGAAATGGGGAAGGGTGTCTTAGAGAGGGACTGGTGACAGTCTTACAGATTGATGAGAGGTACTCATCGAGCAAGAGATTAGGGAGAGAGAGGACCATGGAGAAAGAGAAGGTGTTAGGGAGTGAGAGACAGGGAATAAGATCTCAGAGTGGGAGACTAAGGAAGGGGATCTTCTAGAGCGAGAGACTAGGAAGAGGATCCTAAAGAGAGTGAGAAGATCTTGGGGAGAAAGAGACAGGGAATAAGACCTCAGAACAAAAGAAGAGGGAAGATGATATTCTAGAGCAGAAGATTGGGAGAGGATCTTCAAGACTGGGGAGGGGGAAAGGCTGAGGGATTTTGAAGGCGATTGCCTTCCTAGTGTGAGAGACATACTGGTGAGAGAACTTTAGACGGTGAGCGACAAACTAGGATGAGAACAGCAGGAGCGTAGAAGTACAGACTGAGAAGAAGACTGGGTTGGCCTACTCACCAAAGCACATCATCGCATCCATGAGGCCGCTATTCCTCAGAGAAGGACTTTCATCAGGATCTTTGATGGCCAGTTTGGGTGAGTAAGAGGTCCTTTTGGAAACCATTCTTCGGTTGTATTGTCAGAGTGGGATGCGTCAGATGTGTGATGCGTCAACCATTCATAACTTTGCCCCAAACACCCAAAGTCTTAAATCAGCCGCTACCTCCAGTCTCCCAAGTCCATACCTGCACGTTGCATTCAATAAATACACAGGACAACAACTTAACTAAACATGAACTTTTATTATTTTTTTGCGGTTTTCTTATTAGTGTTTTTTTTTTTCAATCAGTCTTTTCTTCTTGTCTGTTGTGGTATTTTTGTATTATTATTTTTGGTACATTCTGTACAAAATGGGTGCTCCAGACAGGCTGCGACATGACAGATAGGACAATGGAGGGGACCCAAACCAGGTGGAGAGAGGGAAAGGGGGACACTGATTAAAGAAACACAAAGCCCCTCTCCATCTCATTAAGCCAGGGGTGGCCAATCATAGGCTTTCTACATGCTGGTAAACCCCCACTATCCTCCTCCAGCCAACCACATAGGGATAGTAGATTAGAAACGGCTGTTGGAGGAACATGGGAGTTGCGTTTGGCGAGAGTTAACAACCCCTAGATTGGTCCCTCCTTCCCCTAAAACACTAGGGGAGGTAGATCCCCTTATCTCCCTCTCCACAAGACCAGCATCTTCATGTCTCAAAACAGGGGGCACACTCAATTTACTGCCAAAAAGACACATTTTGTGTTAACAATATATATTTTTTAGGAATGATGTCGGGCAGAGTCCTAGACTCTCTGATATTTTTCAGCCCGGGGTTTAGATAATCGGCAGAATTTTCTTGGCCTTGCATTTTTTTTTTGCACCCCTGCCGCCATCTTGTTCTATGGAGTTCGGACATTGTGCTGTTTAAATATGGCTTTCAGGGTGATATCTGAAATGCTCAACCCTTTTGCTGACACACGGGCGGCAGCGAAAGAGTTAAAGAAAACATAACATATCACGTTACACACTGCATGAGTCAACACGTTCATTTCTCATGGAATGGATTTTTGAGATTTTTTTTTTTTCTTCCGCCTGTCTACATTTTCCGGATTTCGCTTTCAATGCTTATAGTTTTATTTACATATATATATTTATATATTAATTTTCCCCCTAGGTTCATGGCTTTTTTGTTTTTTTTAAAGGTTTACAGATAACAATAAACAACAAGAAAGACGCTTGGGCATAGAAACAAAAAAAAAAACAATTAAAAAAAATAAAAAAATACAAGAATCCCCGACCCCACAAAAACCCAAAAACAAAGAATTAACACGGCACAGGAAAGCGGAAAAAAAAACAAAAAACATCCAGCCCCTCCCCCACAACTTCCCTTGGAAAAACAGACAGCTATACACAGCCCCACTGATGACTTCCTGCCAAACAGGAAGTGATGATTTAACAGAGTCCGATGACACTAAACTCTCTCTTACAAATATAACGACTCATAAAAGAATGTTCGTGATCTACCGTCACCCTTTGATTAAGACCCTTCATCAATGCTAACGATCTGTATAATTATTAAACATGACCTTTTGTTTCGGGAGACACGACAACATGGCGTATTTAGCATACGAGAAGTTAAAATAGATTCCTCTCCAAAGTCACACTCAGTGGCAAAGGCTACTCTCGAAAACGAGGTGTGCGGGAAAAGAGGAACACGAAGGTTAGGCAGATGCTACCATCCTAGGTCTTAAACATATAAGGTTTAGGTTAAGTTCAAGAAAGAAAATAGAAAACATTAGCACAAATAAACCAGTAGCCTCTCTTTTTTTTGTCATACAGCTTAACCAATTTGTCTTTTTTCTCGCTGGTGGTGGTTGGCATCTCCAAGCCTTTTGGACCACAAACAGGCCACATTTTTCGAGATATCTCATCTTAAGCATGGGGGTATCTCAATTGAACAATCATTAAACTACTTGTTTTCAGGTAAGGATACACCAGATTACTGGCCTGTTTGTGGCCCTCGAGGACTGGAGGTGAAACTTAAAACCTTGTCATTTACAATAACCCTACCTTCTTCCCGTAACTGCTCCAATTACCCTCTTTATTATTATCTATCTTCCCCGTTCCATATCCCTATCTCTTTTCATCACAGAACCTCATCCTATAACTCAAGTCATCGATTCCTGTAGCCAAGTCCAACAACCCCCTCTCAACGTTTCCTGGAACGCGTCCTCATAACTCACCCCACCTCACTCCGCAATGCCACCAAATGGCTTTATTAGACCTCACGCGTGACCTTCAATAAAACAATTTGCGTGAAAGAGCTTTGCCGGGTTATTGATAGAACGACTGCATTTATTGTCAATTTAGTAGCGGGACTATTTACAGAGTGGTCCTGCTGGAAAATATCTGTGTTATATGCATGCCTGACTGGACGGCTATTACTGTGTTTAGTGAACCAAGGCCTTTTGGAGTTGGTTGGATTGATTGTGGGGCAAAATAAATCCATGTGCAAATCAGTGTTGACCAATTTAATCCCCCCCCATATAGACAGACACTCACATTCAGAGAGTCATACTAAATTAGAGTCATACCCCTGGCTGGGGGCCACCAGTTGGACAACAATGTTCTAGATCAGTAAGGCTGTTTGGGTAAGGTCACCTTCAACTTCCAGAGTATCTAAACGTGTAATGCCACCAACCACGTTGTATCTGCCCCGTGTGAAATAGGTTGGTATCTCTAGATGCTGCAGGGCTGGTACTATAGGCATATGGCGGTGATATGGCTGTGTTCTACAACCGATGTCGTAAGCGTTAAGAGGGTGGGTCGTAGGCTTGGGCTTGGGGTATATGCGGATGGTAACTGGTTACGAGGCTTGGGGTATATGGGGATGGTAACTGGTTACGAGGCTTGGGGTATGTGTGGGATGGTAAACTGGTTACAGGCTTGGTGGGTATAATGTGGATGGTAACTTGTTACGAGTCTTGGGGTAATGTGGATGGTAACTGGTTACGAGTCTTGGGTTTGTGGATGGTAACTGTTACGAGTCTTGGGTTATATGTGGGATGTAATGGCTTACAAGGCTTGGGTAATATGCGGAATGTAACTGGTTACGAGGCTTGGGGTATACTGGGATGGTAACTGGTTACGAGGCTTGGGGTATATGTGGATGGTAGCTGGGTACGAGGCTTGGGGTATGGGTGGATGGTAACTGGGTACGAGGCTTGGGGTATGGGTGGATGGTAACTGGTTACAAGGCTTGGGGTATATGGGGATGGTAACTGGTTACGAGGCTTGGGGTATATGTGGATGGTAGCTGGGTACGAGGCTTGGGGTATGGGTGGATGGTAACTGGGTACGAGGCTTGGGGTATGGGTGGATGGTAACTGGTTACGAGTCCTAGACCTTAAGTCTTGCAGGACTGGTACAGGGGTAGTAACTGGGCACTGCCGGTAGCTGCCAGTGCATTGAATCAGATTCCTGAATATAGATGTAGAGAGGGAGGCTTGTGCCCTCTTACTGGCTCTAAAGTCTTATTCTCTCTCTAAATTGCTCTCGTTCTCCCTTTTAAACCTGTGACTTATGGCTTTGCTCTCGTTCCCTGCAGCACTCTCAGCCCTCACTGGGGACTCTCAGCCGTGCCGATTTCTGCCTAATTAAGGTGATTAAACAAACGTCACACTCTTAATACCGAGCCTATACTGGCACAAATCACACGGCGTCCAGCATGCCCAGATCGCTTCGCTTCCAAGCCATTACTGCTCGCTCCGCTCTCTCTATCTAGACCAGTCCTCTGAGCGGCACAGTCCTAGAGGTGCCAAGTTTTCTAGCTCTATCCAACCCAAGAAGAGGTGCCAGGGCATTTGTTTTTGTCTTTTTGGTGCCAGTTGGTATATTATTAGGTATATTAGATGTCATATTAAAGACAATGCAAAAGGGTATCCAAAATGTTTCAGACGGAATACAGACCTGATTAAGACCTACAATTTATGATCCCCGTTCCTACTTCAGCCGAGCTATAGCCCCCTGCACCACCAAGCCCCCTACAGAACCCCCACAACAGCTCTACTTATAAAACACAGGAAACAAATAAAAAAAAATACACAGAATTCTCCGCATCTCACAAAATTCTGAGATCCGTGATTATCTTCTCTTGAAAGGTTATACCCCCTAAACATTACTTTTTACACCCTCGCCCCCCCACAATCTCCAACCAGACCTGTTTTCTCCACTGTCTGTTCCTCCATCTATATATTCTATCATTATTAACCCTTTCACTGAAAGGGGGTTGGCAAAACATTGTATTGCTGGTCCCCTTGAAGTGAAGGGGTTGATCGCTATTCTCTTTTATAACCCGGGTTCTTTCAGAACGCCCCCGTCACCCACCCTCCATAAGGTAAGATAAAATTAAAAAAAAATCAGATTATTAATACTGTGTTGAGACTTGTGACTTCTGAGTCTTTTTAAATAAAAAACTCCTCCTTCCGCTTGTGGTTTTCGCCTCCGTTTAGAAACGCCTCTCGGGCCTCGCCGTGTTCATCTAGTCCGCTGGCTTCGTGGGTCAGGTACGAGCCTGTGATAAAAGAGATAGGCTAAGCCTAGGCATTGCTGACGGTAATCAGGCCGTTATGTATCCTAACCTAAGTATTATTATGATAATCAGGTATAACAAGTACTTTTTCCACTTTAGGTATAAGAAAAGACAGATGCATAACCTTATTTTTGTTGTTGTTAAACTTAAGCCATTATAATATATTTTTTGATAACCCAAGCGGCACAGAGCAGGGAAGTGGCCGAATGTGCCCCGTTGTCATGTAAAAGTGTCCCCCAAACACAAAACCAATTATTTTAACATATTGTTTCCCCTGCCGTGGACCACTTTTTTATATAAAATATAATACTTTATCCCATGGTATTTTTTAAAAAAAGAAAAAAATATATAGAGGACTTTCTTTAACCTGGAACCCAAAGAGGTCCCTTCAATCATCAGTCTATGTCCCCAGGACTGTTCTCCTCACCTTTCTGCCGCACAGAGCACCAGACCATGACGGTAAGGACGCAGATGACAAGGAAGACGAGAAGTGCCAGGATCCCACCAATGACGGCGTACGGGACTTGAGTCTGGGCCTCGATGATCGCTCCTGGGTCTGTAAAGCATGACCACAAATTCATAGACACGTCCCATACCTCAGAGATGTTGTGTGCCTCATATGCTCCTGATTGCACGTTACCCTCCTGATCCCTTTATGGCAACACTAAAGTCAGCTGTTTTCGTGGCATGTGGATGAAATACCCGTTCCCAGAATGCCAGAATATGTAAAACCCTTATTTCATTCAAATTAAATAGTCTGAAATGCAATTTGGGACTCTGCGTCTCAAAGATCAATCTCCGACAATTGAGTAAAGTCGAGGGTTGACCTCGCCATCCCTTTTAGGTCCAGTGCCTTAACCAGTCATATCTAGCCACATATGCCTCCAACATACTCTTTATTAAGAACTAAGCCTCCACGTCCCCTGTACTCACCATAAACCACCAGGACATACTGGTCAGAAGAACGGCCATGTTTGTTGGACACCTGGCAGGTGTAGGTTCCATTGTCCTGTAGACTGAGTGTGCTAAAAGTCAGGAGATCACCCTGGATCTGAGCACGGTCCGGTAACGAGTCGTTCAGGCGGCTCCAGATGATCTCAGCCGGCCTGGAGAATGGAAATTCGTTATTTTTCAATATGATTTTACCTTTTCTAGAGTAAAAAGCTCAAGAAATGAAAAGAACCCTCATAGGGTAAGTTTCCTGATCCTCAAATGGTTAAATCAACTGCATCGGTGCAGCATCTGAGAGCTCGCTGCTGCTTCCAAACACTTAAATATATAAACCTCCACCAACTGCCGCAAAAGAGAGTATCGACAAAGATAAAGGCCCCCCTCCCCTCAAAAAAAACAAACCAAGACCTATCCTGCGCAGGATCTGATGTGAGCGACCCTTTGGTTTCGAACCGGCATCATTTACTTGTAATGCCCCTTCCCAAACTCCAGGGGGAGCACACATTCCTCATATTGACCACTGTGTGTTCTGGCGTCCATACAATAAGCGTCCATATTCTAAGAATGATAAACATCCTTTTGGGCTAAGGCCGCTTAATTGTTCTTTGACTCATTTACCAACATCAACAACTTCTAAAGTGTTTTGAGAAGGTGGTGGATAAGTGGAACAGCCTCCCAGTAGAGGTTGAAATTAATACAGCGAGGGGATTTAAACATGCATGGGCTCCTGAATCTAAGAAGAGACCAACGACTGATTAAGGTTTGAATCGTTACAGCAGGGGGAAATAGGAACGGTGACTAGACGGGGGCCGAATGGGGCCGATCTGCTGAGTCTAAAATCATGCCTCCAGAGTTTCAATATTTAGGTTCCCAAACCCCAGATGCCCCTTTTTCCTCCCCTGATGCCCCTCTTTTCTAGGAGGTCAGAATGTTTGCTGGGTATGAGGGGATCGCAGGGTTCTACGGCCCTAAAAGCCCCGATAATGTGTATAGAAACAGCAGGGACCGGCTTTATGAACTGAACCGTGTAATCAAAAACACATTACTCGTTTCTAATTGCCTTACTTAACTACTTAATTAGTGATTAAGAGGTCAGAAAATGCTTTAAAACATCCTTGTAATGCCCTTCCTCTTACCCCCCTCCCTTTAAACAAAAACGTCCCTCCCTGGATCCTTTCGGGGAGTGTTGGCCGTAAATAGAAATTCCTCTTTAAGGAAGGAAGAGATCGGTACGTGAGAATATTTAAAACCCCGAGGCTCAGGCAACAGAAAACAACTTCAGAATTACTGTGGAACTGAACAGACTGGAACGGTTACAGCTCTACTGGTGAGAAAACGTCTAGAACTCCACAAAACCTTCACGTTCAGCAAATTAGAGGTCCGTGCTAAGTACAAATAAAACAGGACTCGGAAATCTGGTGTTTACCGCTTCAGCGGAGATATGCAAGCAACGCGTGAGCTTCCTTCAGAAAGTCTGCCGCCGAAGCTTCCGCCGATTCCATCAACTCTGGATACAGATTTGGAACCAAGGCGCTGTTTCATCACGCCACGTTCAAAAGACTGACACGAACATGTGCTTTCTCCAGGAGAAGGCTCAGCGTCTGCTAAAGACCAGATGCCACAAGCAAAGTAGTATCGATTCGATCTCACAACATAGTCCGGTAGGACCAAACAAGCTTCTGCGATGTGGCTTGTATTCTAAAGACCGGTAATAGAGTAACAGCTTAGAACCCAGTGTTTCGTTTGGACGGATAACTCCAAACAAAAGATGGCGATTGGGTCACGGTTAAGACGTCGTACCTCTTGTTTGAGAGGGACCCACCAAACAGTTGAAGACTCGTGGATTGGACACCACACTTTCGTGGTTACAAAGACCAAGATGGAATTGGCTGACTCTAGATCCCGATTCCTCATCTTGAGGATCATAGAGAGGACATCGGTGGACTCCACATTTCCATATCATGGTTCAATGAGTAGAAAAGAGCCCACAGTGCATTTGTAGACTCCACATTTCCATGGCATGCCATTGTGATAAAGAAAAGTCCCAAAGACTAGGGCAAGACTCTATATTTTGAAAGCGCCCATTGTTGGACTGTGCATAGGGACCTCACATCTCTAATAACCCAGAAGAACCCACACGGCCAGTGGCAACCATCTACGTCCTAACAACGTAACTCAATTTGTCACTTTTTCTCCTGCCACATCTCCCCTCCATAAAGCGGTATCCGTCCATCCCTGCCTCATTCCCCACTTAACCCGGATAACCCGAGCATTGATTGTAGAGACGTAACATCGTTCAAGCTGAATAAAAACATGAAAATGATAATTATCACGCACCTTTTTATCCACGGCGGGAGTTAATTACAATACCTATTTTATACATTTTTTTTTAAAGCTGGAACTCTTACAATGATTATTTCCTTTGGCTAGAAGTTAAAGTGCATTCAAGAGATCAAGCAGGGCTCATCCAAACCCAAGATAAGAGACGCTGCTGTAGACGTTACAAGGATCTATTGTTATGAGAAAAGAACGTGCGGGGGGGGACCACGCTGACCGAGGCAAGCGCAGCAACTATTAGTGTAGAAAGGAAACAGCTGGCTGGAATTAGGGCTTTAAAAAGGGACAGTTTAGGAATTATTGGGCATTTTTGTTCCTTTCTGCTGTTTCCAGGACGAAACCTAATTTACTTTTAACAGAGTGAAGAAAGAACGTTAACCAAAAAGGTTTAACTCAAGACCCTGCTGGGGAGAGGAGATCCATAAAGGTATAGCGGGAACGTCCTATTGCGATGGATGGACTTTAGTTCTCGCGTCTTTGAGTTCTAGGTGAACTGCAGTCAAAAAGCAAGAGATTGGGGGCTTGCCAGAGACGTTTGGGTCAAGCATGGAGACCACCGAAAGCATGGAGAGATCTGTAGATCAACAAAGAAATGAAGTGGCTATGGAGGAGGAGTCTTGGTTGGCAACAAATCACCTCTATCCAAAAAAACATATTTTGGGAAGGAAAAAAACATTCCAGATTAGGACCTCATCACCCACCACGTTTGCGCATGGTGATAATCGTGGTCTCCAGCGGCTAGAAGCTCTCTAAACCATTTCTTCGGAACTTTCAGATTTACAGTTCCGTGCTCCCAAGGGACAGATCCGCTGATTAATTGTGGGATAAATGTATCGAGATTAAACCCTGATCAATGACGATGCATAACCCCTCCTATTACATCACATTACCACCTGTAATAAATCCGCTGATTTCTCTCTCTATATCCCCTCCGTTACATTAGCTCTCCTAATAAATCCGCTGATTGCCTCTCATAACGTTTCCCGATAACTCTTCGTAGTTTATGTGCCATATAACTTCTGTTTTCGCGTGTAGCTTCCCCACCTAACGCTCTCAATCGCTCCCAATAATTCCTCCCCTGTCTCTGTATAATCTTCCTCGATCATTCCTCTTGTTGCTTCATATAACCACCTTCTATCGCTCCATATATCGTCCCCCGTAAAGACTACACGCCGCTCTCTGGAGACGATGACGATAAAGAGGGGAAGACTAACGGTGGGCCTTCCTGGAAGCTCCTCAAGAACTTCTCCTTCTGATCCATATACCCTCTCCTCCTAGTGCTCCTCTACCCCGTCACAGAACCTTATAACTCCTTCAGATGCTCCATACCCATAGAGTATACTCGCTAAACTAGAAGTCTACTCGAGTCCACCACGCATCATGAAGAGCCAACTTCAAAGAGCTTCTCCTACAAGGACTGAGGTGGCCCTGCCTAATGTATCATTAAATGGGGAGATAGTCATGGTTATGATTTAAGTATTCATCATGCAGGGACATCTCAGCTCTTCTTTCAGGAGAAGCTTAGAAGCTACTGAATCATTCTATTCTTCCGCAACCCACCTGATACATTAAAATACTAATTCTAAGGGGTCTAAGCGTCGGATTCTAATGTTGTTGTTGCAAATAATTCTCTGTTAAAGACATTTTGTTACAAAAAGATCCAGAATACGACGACGAGGAATTAGAATGCAAGCAAATTTTAAGCCCAACGACTTTTACGACGGCGTTGAGTTGACCAGCAAAGACAGATACGGAATCAGCTTCCTTACCTCCGAAGAGGAGCCCCTCTAAGATCTTATTTACTGAAAGGGTGTTAGAAAAGCAGAACAGCCTCCCAGCAGAAGTGGTAGAGGGTAATACAGTAAGGGAATGTAAACATGCACGGGATAGACATACGGCTCCTGAATCGAGACCAGAGACGTTTAATGTTGGGAATATTGGTCCACTAAAAAGTTATTTCCCCGATTTCACGGTGAAACGCGCTCCGAACGGCTTGTCGTCACGGTGACTAATTTCCACCGGCCCCAATTAGCGTGGAGAAAGAACAGGAGGTCTCGTTAAGCGTCCTCCTGCCGCTGATCTCTAGATCAGATCTCACGGTGGCTTTTTTTTCTGGAGAACGATCCTGATTAGGATTCCTGGTGGTGTTCGGGGCTGTAGAGGGAGGCCGTTTCTCTGCTGCCGCCGCAGCGTGAGATATATGGGGTGTGCAGGTCGTATTAAAACGCGCTTTATGTTCTGCCGGAGCGTCCCCGGGATGTCTGTGGGCTTTATGTATCCGCGCGGAGGCTGCAGGGACGATTTATAAGAACCGAACGGGTACAAATGTATTTATTTCTAATTTTTTTTTTTTCTTCCTGCGAGGCTGTGCCGTTCCGAACGTATTTCACCGCAAAGTCTTCCTATGGTTTCTGGACAGAGAGAGGATTAAATGTATAGTTTCCTCCTCTTTAAAATTCTCCGCACGGAGGGCCGGGAATACTTACTGTAGTTTCAGAAAAAAGCCCACGCGTTCCGCCCGTTTTTTTTTTCTCGGTAAAATGGCCCCCCGGAGCGAATGGCGGGCGACAAATAAATAAAAAGGCGCAGGAGGAGGTAGGACGTTTACCTTGGGTTCCCGGTGACATCGCATCTCAGCTGGAGCTGATCTCCTTCTCTGACCACGGCTTGTGAAGCCTGGATTCGAGCCGTCGGGGAAACTGGGGGGAAAAAAAGAGGAAAAAAACATAATTATTATTATTTCTTGGTTTATATAGCGCCATCACGTTCCGCAGCGCTGTACAGCGAAGAAGAAGAAGAAGAAAAGGAACCAGGTCCTTTTGTTGCCGTGACATCTGGTTGCTATGGCTACACCATCACCGGTGACGCCCCTCCTGCTAATTAAGAAGCCTGCTAAGTGTGAAATGTTAATTTAATTAGAGGTATATGATGGAGCGGCGCTGGATGGCGTCCACGACAAACATCAATAGAAATATTACGGCGGATCACTCGGAACAAAGCGGGGCCCGACGGGATACAAAGTAACGCATTCCCGGACGGCGGCGGCTCCGGAACATCGACGTTTGTCAACGGGTCCCACATACGCGGCTGCTGCTGCCGCCTTAGATGTAACGTAGGGAACTTATACTTGAAAAGGGTGACAGATAAATGGAACGGCTTCCCAGCAGAAGTGGTAGAGGGTAATACAGTGAGGGGTATTAAACATGCATGGGATAGACATACGGCTCCTGAATCTAAAACGAGACCAACGACTGAATAAGGTCGTTACAGCAGGAGAAACGGGCGATAGATATATAAACATGGTAGACATGCTCCTATCAAGCTCATCCAGCTATTGACTTACTGGGGGGTTTGGGGGGTAATTGGTGGTTTTACAACAGCCCTGCCTCTAATATGTAATCAAGATAGAGACGTAAGAAGCAGATCATTAAGCAGCGACCGGTTTATGACGGGATGACGTGACGCTCCGAGGGAAGGGGTCATTTGGATAAAATTGAGCAGTTTTCCCTCCGCATTCAATAAGAATTAAACCCGCAAATGAATGTAATTAAGAAACACTAATTGTGTGTGAAGCTCGGCGTCTCAGGAAATGTCAGTTACCGGCGAAAGGCATTTATTTCGGCAATCGGGAGTCACGGCGGAAAATCACAGAGAATTATCGTCCGGGTGTTAATGGGAGCGCGCGGGGGTCAATGGGATTTGTGGAGCATTAGTGGGGATTACTGGGAGGCACTGGGATGCAGAGGGAGCCAATGGGAACCAAGAAGGTTCAGCGTAGTAGAGCATTTATCTGGTGAGTAGAAGTTAGCCAGATGTCTCAACGCATTTGCTTTTGGTCGATGGGACTGGCAATCAATATCAGGGATGTCAAAACATATTGTGCTCTCAACGCGACAGTAAACAAATTATATATATATATTTCTAGAGGGAGAGGAGAGCGAGACAGAGTTAACCTCTTCAGCCCAACAAGTGCAGGATGACCTACTGATTGAGAGCTCTAGGGTTTGCTAACCTGGTTTTCTCCAGACCACTAATGGTTCCACCAGTGGACCTTCTGAAGCGGTCCCTCAAGGTGATATGAAGTTTGTGAAAGGAAGGGTGTTTGTTATTAAAAAGATCCATCAAGGTTCTAAATTCCATGCTTCTCTGAAATGTTCTACAGGCACAGGAAGACAGAGAGCTTTCCGTCTAGACGTTCATTAAGACAATCAAGAGAAAGGCAGAAGAGATGGAATATCCACAGAAAAATAAAACCTCAAAACCTATCCGTTGCGGGTTCGGGAAGAATACTTTTTTCCTCCCATAACCTGCATCACCGAGGGCTCTCCATCAGTCAAGTGCTTTTCGAAAACATTTTATCAACGTCCTTCAAATCTATTTAGGAAGCGGTTTCGTTTGGCCAGCAGATTTCAATTAATCAAATCTGTTTTGAAAATCAGTTTTAGATGTTATATAACAAAAAGAGAACATTTAAAAATCATGAATGTAAGAGGGGGACCGACGACGGACTAAGGTTTGAGTCTTTACAGCAGGAGAAACGGGCAGACTAGACGGGGGGCCGATCTGCCGGCAGGTTCAATGTTTAAGCGAGTCTATAACCCCCCTGGTGCTGACCGAAGCACAACTTAGTGTAGAGATAGAATACTTTGGTATGTATTGTCACATTGTAACGCAACACAAAGTGGTAGGGTCCACCAAAAGTTGGTCAACCGTAGGGAATCAAGGAGACGTCACACAAATACCAAAAGTTCTCGCTTACACTGAACATCCAACACATATTGGGTCTGCTTCTTCTGGCCCTTTAGAGCCGGGTGTGATGCTTCGCAGGTGACTATCTCCCCGTTGTCTCGTCTCTCCACGGGGAAGCGGATGGTGTTCGTCAGGCTGAAGGTTTTCCCGTTCTCCTGCTTACTGGTGAACCCTAAGAAGACATTAAAATAAAAAGTGAGAAGGAAGCCTCGAGCATGAATAACCATCGAACACATTAGTCCTTGAGAACGCGGACAGGTCTCATAAGGAATATTACGAGTCAACCAGTCCTTGAAGTGACGCCGGTATGCAAATTTCCTCCAACCGGCCAAATGTATTTTGTCAAAGATAATAACTTTTCATGAGCTTGGACTCCCGCCATGAGATTTTCCGTCCTGGAAGGACTGTGTAAGCTGGAGCCTGCCAAAGTCTACTTTACTGAACATGTACAGGATTTCCTGAGACAGACTGAACATTTTATACAGCAAGAAATAACGCTTCACGTACAATCCACAGCCATATCGCTATCGTATTCATGTCTGCCATTCCCGAGAGCCAACAACAAGACCGACCCCGGACGGCAACATCTAGAGAACCCGAGTGATTTCGGAGCCCATCTTGCATACGTTTAACATATGCCGCGGATTCAAATTAGAGGCAAATCTGTACATTTCATTAATAAAAAACCCTTTTCTAGTAGTAGACAACCCCCTATGTCCATTCTGAAGAAGACCTACCTACATTTTAGCACCAAAAGCCCCTGGAGAACCTCAATGAATCCAACATTCGTTCTATCATTCTGTCTAAAAGATTCAGGGTCCTTTGGTGAAGAATCCATCATCGAAGTAAAACATTTGTAATTTTTAAATTCTTCTTTACATTTTGCTAGATGACTATATTATATATATTATATATATATGCAAACACGTCCATTCCTACAGAAGAAAGTCTTACTCTTGTATACGTACCAATTATTTTATAGAAGTACATATTGAAAAAAAGGCTGAGAATTAGCGTAATGAATGAAATGTGCTTTAACTAGCTGCTGACTGGTAGGAATTAACACCCCTGCGCGGAGGAGAGGAGAGAGAGAGGAGGGCCGACTGTATCGTCCACGCAATTATTTAAGCGGCAGGCGCAATTAAGCCTGGTATCCCGCCACTCTCTTCTCTTTAACGCAACTTTTTATACAAGCTTCCTCCGTGCGTTAATCAGCTAGAGGAGCAGAAGGCACCGGTCCCAAGCTGCTCATCCAACCGTGTTTCATTTTTATTGCCGCGTACACAACTGATGGCGCCGGGAAGCGGCAACGCACAAAGAATGCGGGCCGCGATAATTAAAGCACGGCCCGGCCACTGTGCCAGCGTCCCATACTGCGTCGCCCGCACCAAATCATCCCTCGACTTCTGATAATCTACAGATTGTGGCGCGAGCGTCTATCTGCCCGCTCCATCATCCCTTTATTATCTTTCTTTCCTATCTCAGAAGCACAGACGGTCTCCATATATCCTTATTTATATCCACATTTAGCAGCTCTCTGCTCATCACTGCCTTTCCCCCTTATCTGCTGTAATTCAGTATCTTTCCGTCCTCATCTCTCCGCCGTTTCAATCACCCTCCAGCCAGGATGAGTCCTGGAACGAATCCTTATCATAAGCACAGACCTTTTAGTTTGTCTCCAGAAATGCAACGCACTTCTACAGTACCCGGGGGGGACAAAATACCCATTAGAAACACAACATTTCCTCGCGCCGAGTTCCTTCTCAACAGAAAAGCAAGTTCTCCTCGCAATACGATATTTTCTTTACCCCAAGGGTGCCCAGTCCTATGTACGGCTAGAAATCTACGGTCATGCATTGTGCTCAGGGCTGGGCAAACCTTGTCGCTGTCCAGGAAGGCTCCTAGGTCACTAAATTTCAGGGGTTTCTGCCAAAAGGACCACCATGCAGCCTCAGCTTCTTTTAATCGATAACTCTTGTGGTCCAGTAACACTTAAGTCCAAAACTCAAAGGGTGACATTTTTCTTGGGGCAATCAAGATGAAATAATAATATTTTGGGTACAGTCCCACACATGGGGAGCTACGCTTACCTCTCAGCTCCCGGCGATCCCGATACCAGCTCAGCGTGCCCGCAGGTTTTGTCCGGGGCGAAACGCACGTCAGCTCCACTTCTCCTCCCTCCACTGCTTGCTCGCTTATTTCCACCAGAGGGTTTTCGGGAGGAACTGTTAGAGACCAGAAAACAACAAAGGAATGAAGAAAAGACCAAGCCATACAAATACAAGACACTAAATGGAACGCGGATAACGCAATAGTGCTCCCCAACCCACATTTAATTTTTCCCTAAGTATAAAACTTTAATGGGGATCTAATTATCAGTAGGTATGCGGGGCAGTTTACGATCAATCATTTATTTCCGTGGATCATTCGTACGATTGTAAGGCGGAAACTTTGTAAATTTGTTGGGATGGCGTGGTATATGGGGTGGATGAGTGTTGGGATGGTGTAGTATATGTGCTGGATGAGTGTTGGGATGGCGTGTTACATGGGTTGGATGAGTGTTAGTATGATGTGATGTAAGGTCGCGGGCTGATGAGAGTGTTGGGATGGCGCATATATGGGGTTGGATGAGAGTGTTGGTATGATGTAGGATGTGTCGCTGGATGAGTATTAGATGGCGGTGGGTAGTATATCGGCTGGATGAGTGTTGGGATGGTGTGATGTTGGCTGGATGAGGTGTTGATGAAAATACATGGGTTGATGAGTGTTAGTATGATGTGATGTGTCGCTGATGAGTATTAGATGATGGTATATCGGCTGGATGAGTGTTGGGATGATGTGATGTGTCGGCTGGTGGATGAGTGTTGGGATGGCGTGGTATATCGGCTGGATGAGTGTTAGGTGGACATGCATGGACAACAGGTGTAACAAAAGGGGATGCATTGCTTTCACTGGGTGTCTAACCCTAAAAGACCCATTGTCTCTGCACCCCCTTTGCCCCTGCTCCTAGTAGTATAATTGATGGAAGGGGCAGATCTGAACCCTTAATGCTTCTGCACACCAGAAAACCAAGGAGCGAAAGATCTGCGATCAGAGACACGGATAGCTGCCCTCCATTCCACAAGACCATTAAAGATTGCGCTCCCGTACTTTTAAATCATCTCAATAGGAGTTCAAGAGGTGGGTGACAAATTGTTCTGACGTTCAATAACATTTACTAAATGTGTTAAATGGTGCATGATTATGGCTTTCAGCGTAGAACACCGCGATAAACTCAAACCCAGCAAACATTCTAAGCTCCTAGAAACCCGGAACACCAGGGGAGAAAGGAGCATCAGGGGAGGAAATAGGAGCAGCATCAGGGGAGGAAAGAGAGGAGCATCAGGGGAAGAAAGAGAGGAGCATCAGGGGAAGAAGAAAGAGAGAGAACAATTAGAGTGAAAGAGGAGTATCGGGGAGGAAAGAGAGAGAGTATCAGGGGAGGAAAGAGAGTATATCGGGGGAGAGAGAGAGTATTAATGGGGAGGAAAGAGGTATATATCAAAGAAAGAGAGAGCATCAGGGAGTGAAAGAGTAGAGCATCAGGTTAGTGAAAGAGTATATATCAGGCGAGAAAGAGAGGAGCATCAGGCGAGAAAGAGTATCAAGAGAGAAAGAGAGTATAATTGTAAGTAGAAAGAGGAGCATCAGGGAGAAAGAGAGGAGCATCAGGGGAGGAAGAGAGGAGCAGTATCAGGGGAGAAAGAGGAGCAGCATCAGGGAGTAGAAAAGAGAGTAGATACTAATGGGAGAAAGAGAGAGTATCGGGAGGAAAGAGAGGAGCATCGGGGAGGAAAGTTATATATATATCATGGGAGAAAAGAGTATATATCAGGCAAAGAAAGAGAGTATATCAGGGAGAGGAAAGAGGAGCATCAGAAGGAAAGAGGAGTATCAGGTTGTAGGAAAGAGAGGAAAAGAGAGGAAAGATCAGAGGAAAGAGAGGAGTATCAGGGGAGGAAAGAGAGAGGAGCAGTATCAGAGAGGAAAAAGAGAGAGGAGCAGCATCAGGGAGGAAAGAGAGCAGTATCAGGGAGAAAGAGAGAGAATATCAGGGAGAGAGAAAAGAGAGAGAGCATCAGGGAGGAAAAGAGGAGCATCAGGGAGAAAGAGGAGCATCAGGAAAGAGAGAGCATCAGGGGAAGAAAGAGAGGAGCATCAGGGGAAGAAAGAGAGGAGCATCAGGGGAAGAAAGAGAGGAGCATCAGGGGATTTGGGTACCAACGATGGACGCTTGGGAGACACGTTACTCATTGGGCGAGTATTTACGTGGATACAGAGTGGAGACTGAGTGAGATTTAACTAGATGTTTGTCCCGCGTTAGCTGATGGATAGACGGCAGGAACGCTCACCAAGGACGGTGAGGGTAGCAATCTGATGATGTGTGTCTTCTGTATACAACTGGCAGAAGTATCCACCTTCATCCTCCAGCTTGGCATTTACAAGATGAATCTTCACCAATTTCTGGTTAAACTCGATCAGCTGAAAACGCTCGTCCTTCAGAGCTGTCGGAGAACAATAAAAACAGACAATAAAAAAACAGCAAAGCAGGGGAGAAATTATAGAGAGAAGGGAAAAAAGAAAAGGGAGGAAGAACCACAACGAGCCGTTTCTGGGAGGTCGAGAGACAGTCGGTAAATAATCCGAGCAAACACATTAATTAAAAAAAAATGTATGTTCAACAATGTGTTTAACGATTCTGGCTAATCTATAGGCATTAAAAATTTAAAAGAAATGTATTATTATAATTTCAGAGTATTATGCGAATCCTTGCTGCGGTTCAACTGAAATTCTCAGTATCCTCAGCCGGCGGAACGGTGTCAAAAAGCGACCCTACGCTATGGGGACCAGGATAACTGATAAGCAAGAATAAATGATAAAAGCAAACAAAAAATAATAAAAACTAGCAATTTATAAAAGAAAAATAGTTTTCTCGAAAAGGTACAATTTTTCCAATCTATATCGAGCCTCAAATTATTTGACTGCAATGAAAACGGTGCTTAAACTAGAAATCGGACTGTTCTTTTAATAAAAAAAATAAATAAATACCCACGTTTAGAGTAAAAAATGTACTTTGCCAGAGAAAACCAATTTCCCGGGGTAGTTACTTTTAACACATCGTGTGCCAGAACCACAAGGCTAACGTGACGGCAATATTTTCGAGCGTAATCTTTTTTTTTTGTTTGTTTTTTTGTCGTTCAGAAAAGAAATCCGAGAAAGCGTCTGCTTTACTGAAGAGATGTACAGATCAACCGCCCCGGACACTGTATCACGTTATAAGGAGCACTGTCACAACCGCCTGCTAATAAAACACATCCTTCATTCTAGAATCCCGAAGGCAGAGATTAGGAGGCTTTATGGGCTTCTGTTCAAGAAGAAGAAGGTTTTTTTTTGCTCTAATATCGGAGATGCCCTTAGCTAGGGTGGCGTTGGACAGCGCGCCCTACTGGCGCCCACACTAGCTACCCCGGTTACTCCACCTTCAGGCTACCCATTTATCCGCCCTATAGCTACTCCTCACCCTACTCAACCTCCATCTTGTCTGGGCAGAATGCCCTCTGGGTATTTATTGAGCCCTAGCCAACTGCCCATTTTGGCCCTTCTTAAGAGGGTCCTAATTCTGGGTATTCAGGAAGCCTGTGAGGGACACCCTTGTTCACATTTAGTATTGAAGGACCCAAAAGAGTCCAAGCTCCTAATACCCCAATACAGAAGGGGAGCAACTAATACCCCAATACAGAAGGGGAGCTTCTAATACCCCAATACAGAAGGGGCTTCTAATACACCAATACAGAAGGGGAGCTACTAATACCCCAATACAGAAGGGCGCTACTAATACCCCAATACAGAAGGGGGAGCACATAAGTACCCAATACAGAAGGGATCTTCTAATACCCCAAACAGAAGGGGATTTCTTCTAATACCCCAATACAGAAGGGGAGCTTCTAATACCCCAATACAGAAGGGGAGCTACCAATACCCCAATACAGAAGGGGAGCTACTAATACCCCAATACAGAAGGGGAGCAACTAATACCCGAATACAGAAGGGGATCTAATACCCCAATACAGAAGGGGATCTTCTAATACCTCAATACAGAAGGGGAGCGACTAACACCCCAATACAGAAGGGGAGCTTCTAATACCCCAGTTTTCTACACCCCTGACGGTCCCTTTAAGTGTTTCGGCTAGAAATAATGTGAGGAACTGAGGATGCATTTCCACAAAACTAAGCAGTGCCCTCTTTTTGCTCCACTTCTCCCTCCCGTCCTCCTCTCGTTTTTTTGCTGAAGTTACAGCTATTGAAGTCAGACTGCAGATGTTTGGATAAATTTAGAAGTAGGATAGAATTAGCCTGGATCATTGAAGGGAGGGGGTGTCATTATGGGTAAACGGCAACGTTTAGATACCCCCCCCCCGCCTTCTCATCACCCAACTTCCACCCCCCCCCCTTCCATCCACTGATGACGGTTCACATCTGATCACAGATACTTAGCATCGTTGCGACACAATGAATCAGAAACGCTGCGCTAGAGAAAATCCGCTAAAAAGAAACAAAGTTACACAGCCAGGTATCCTAGTTTTTTCGGATGGCTCTTAAATATTTGGGCCACCAAAACTGATCAGAGTGGGATAAATAAAGACAACAAAAGATGAAGAACAAGCCTAGAAATACCAGTAGACCACAGCAAAGTTCACGTATTTAAAAAAAAAAAATGTTGAAAAACTTATACAAAAGGAAGGAGATTTATTTGGAAGACCCGCAATAATTTGTACTTTATTAGTTGTGTTAGTCGAGTGCCTTGTAGGAGTTTGGAAACTCTCTTTTATATCAAACCATATTCTGTACTTTTACAAGTACAATGATGGTCCCCTCGAGGCCGACGCATTGTAAAGCTGCCCATGGAGCCTGGTTTTACTGGTTTAGACAACCATTACTAAATGGTTTATATCGTCAGGAATTAGAGACTGCAATGTCTTTGTTAGATACGGATGGTAACAGCCACTTCGATACGGTTGGTTTCTCGCTTACCTCGCGTTCCATTGAAGAAAAGCGTCTGCCGGGCAGGATTTTGGATGACCACGATGGACCCATCGTACTGGTGGAGTTGGCAGCTAATCTCGGCAGTCCCTCCTTCTTCGACTGTGACATTCTCGGCCTGCACTTCCTGGGTGAGCGCTGAAAAACAAGGAAAGGAGACGCAAACGTGAACAGGGAAGCGTGAAGAAGCAATGGTGAGAGAGAAGTCATAGGGTTCTAATAGGGTTTAAACTAGTCAATAGGGCAAAAACGTCCAGATAGCCAAAGAACAGCTCTGTAGCTTGCTGTAGAAAGAGGTCCAAAACCCTTGGCCACCCTTTGGTCAGCCATAGACCCCCCAGAACATCTAGGAGGTCAGAAGGCAGCCATGGGACAAGACAAGTTAATCCCAAACTAATCTCCTCAACGAGCATGTACGAGAGAACGCATTTCAGCTCCAACTTGCACTCCTCCAGGCAGACCACACCGTCTCTCTCTTTGATCAACTCAAAGTTCAGCTACATCAGAAGAGCTACCTTTTGCAACTATTCTGTATGTTGTGTAGACAAACGATAAAACGACTGTAGAGTTTTTTTGAAAGGTATTTGAAGAGTGCATTACCAACAATGTCTTTTGTGTCTTATCAAAACGAAACAGTAACCGATGACGATACAAGGCATGGCGTTTGCCCCGTCACGCTTCGATGTTGACCTTAAACCCTACATCAATAATAGAACGGTTATAAAGGCAACAGGAAGAGGCAGTCAGATGATAGGAAACGTTACATCGGAAGAATGTCAGAGACAAGACCATAAAGAGGTCCATGGGTGGTAAGCGGAGACACACAATGTAACAAAGACTCTATTCTGGTTTCCGTGTGCGTCTCTCCACCTTAATTGTTGCGTCTTCCAGCCACACGTATCTATAAAGCATTTATCGACTTCTTTGTTATGGTATCCATAGGCTGATGGGGGCTGAGAGTCTATTCCATGTATACACCACCCATCGTGCAAAATGACTACAGAGGTGAGATGAGCGCTTCAAGAGTGAAAAGAGAGAGACCGAGAAGAGGACACCGTGATTCAGAACTCTGTTTATAACCAGCATCAATGCGAAGAGTTTTCCTTGACATTTTTGATGATTTTGTGAGGGAGCCGTGTCAGACAGAAGAAGCTTGTTAACCGAGGTCTTTACACCGACACAGATCATTAACCATGAGATTTAGGCAGAAGTTTTATTCTACCCTATGAAAAAAAAAGAGAAGACGGAATGACAGCCAACGCAGAGTTCTATACATCCTATTAAAAGCCAAGTGTCATATGAACCCCAAAGGGAGACGTACCCTTAGAAGGCAACTTGAGATGATCCCTCAAGGGGTTAATAATGGAATGTAAGAAAGAAGATCCGCAAGAGAGACTCGTTCCACGTATTACGACACCGAGATGTATTAGACCTGACGGTCTTCTCAAGTAGAATATCACTAATTGGAGGATCCTTGCGCGCTCTCACTGGAGGGACAAAGCTGCCAAGACTAGAGAATTGAGGAAGCCAGTACAGCGTTCCCAGTCTGTAAATGAATTCCAGCATGATCTGGCCAGGGATTATGGGAATTGCCTCTCAGCAATGGGTGGAGAGCAACAAGACGGTTATCAGGGACTGGTGCAAAGTTTAGTTGCCTCGGTGGGGGGGCAGTTTCATGAAATCCACGATTTTAGTGTTTTGGGCAAATATAATTATGTTACTTAATTCCTATTCCGCCATCATAACACAAATTACTATTTGGTGAAATTCCCATGCTGTACACACATGGCAGATCCTTCAAGGCGAGAAAGATCAGGAGGTTTCAATGAATTGTCTTCCTTACATTCGGACATCGGAATTCCAGCATACGCGATGCTCATGTAAATCCCGGGGACCGCCGACACTCGGGGCTAGAGTTATGTTATAGACTCAAACTATGAGGTACAGACACCCTATAAAAAAAGGCATTACAGAATCTTGTAAAGTACTTCTATCTATCTATAAACCCACCGAAAATAAACAGATCCTCCAAAGTAATTTGAACATCGAGTAATCTGACCAAACACGCGTATTCTAGAAGAAAAAGCCCAAGTCTCGGATGGTACCTGAGACAGACCTTGAATAAGGTATTAGGTTTGTCATCCGAGTCTTTGTTGAGTACCAATTGGAACAGCCAATTTAGCAACGCTTACTATGCTATCTCATTGTGTTCCCGGGTCTCGCTGTTGACCCTCCGATGCAAAATAATTCTTTTGGATCATCACGATCAATGTTCTCTATCGCTCCATAAAAACATACCCTCCTCGTCACCTTCAGAGTGTTAAACTCTTTCTTGAGGGCTCACAAACCCTTATTTTTTCAGAGATCAGCCATTTTTTGTCACAGTGCTTGCCTTGGGTGGAGGCATCATGAATGGTTTGAAGCTATGGACTATGAAGGTTTTTCTACATAATTACCGCATAGTCCCTGAAAATAATGACAAATCTCTCTAGAGTTTTTTCCATAAAGGTCAACAGATCCTTAGTTATTCCTGCATTGGAAAAGACGTTATTTGTGACGAATTCCACATCTTTCAAGCCCTTACCGATGATTGAATTCTTTGCTGTTGGCCATTCCTGCTTTCTTCTAATCTCAAAGGGCTACACAAGGCTGAAAAAGAAGTTTGTGTCGACCTAGAATCCATTTGAATGAAGCATTTGTATGATGGACGGATGTTTCCGAGGCAGGGGTACGTAAGGCGTCGCTGAAGAACCATTTCCACGCGCCATAGTCGGCTTAGACCGGAGCATATGGTTAAACCAGCTAAACATGGATTGTAGGCATTGTAGTCCAACCTCAACCGAGGATCTAGGAGTAAATAGTTAGCATTCGTAGAAGTTATACCTCTGGGGTCTCCTGCCATTGACTATCTCAGTGAAGACAGGTGGTCCTTGTCATCGGTCTACGCGTCTTCATATCATCCCGTATAGGAGTAGAACACTAGCGTCTTTTGGAAATATGGCAAATAAGTCATTTTTCCTCTATTTTTTTTTCTGTATCCTTTCTGCCTCTCTTTCTGTCCCTTTCTGCCTCTCTTTCTGTCCCTGAACAGCCTTGACCCCCCCCCCCTCTCTCTATTAGTTTCCCATCCAATTTATTTCCTTGAATTATTTCTTCTCTTTTACTTCGTGGTCGCCCTCCTGCTACAGCCGCATTAATACGCAGACCTTGGAAATCTCCGGGCCGTTCTGCGTTCCGACATAATCTGATGACAGTATCGGCTGCTAAATGCTTTTAAAGTGCTGCATGTGGCGGGGTAGAAATTAAGGTTCGGTAGGAGTTTAACTATCAGTGACCAATTGCTCTTGTAGTGAAAGACGGGAACCGGTACTAATGGCCCCCATTTAACCATTCGATATAACTCCTCATGTAGCCCCCCTTTAATCCCCCTATTGAACTAAACAGGCTTCTTCTCTACCTATTACTAACGTAGCCTCCTCTAGAACGTCTGCTGTGGCTTTATTCACAAACGTATCACGCAAATAACCTGCAGCC
The DNA here is from genome assembly GCA_009364415.1 of Spea multiplicata. Taxonomy (NCBI): domain Eukaryota; kingdom Metazoa; phylum Chordata; class Amphibia; order Anura; family Pelobatidae; genus Spea; species Spea multiplicata. The sequence goes on along the minus strand of VKOC01002308.1, from coordinate 2,962 downwards.
ATTGGGTGCCTCGACTGCGGTCCATGTCCTTCCTCGAAACTCTGATCATCCAGAAGAGGGGCCACTATTTTTATAAATGAGGTTTACGGTTCCACATAACCAGTATCCACCACCTCTCCCAATTACTCCACAACCAGGAATCCACCACACGTGTGGCCCTATGGATGTACCCCCCTGTCCTATATACCAGGGAACTGCCAGGGTTTGCCCCCCCCCCCATGTCTCTGGGTTTTTATACACCAGTTTCCAAATGAATGGGTAGATTCATTTGGGTTTGGATTTGCTGAAATCTGAGCTTCCTGTATCACAGCTGAAATCTCTGCTTGAACACAGGTGACTTCATTCTGAAACTCTTCTGGTTGACCAGCAACGGCTGTTGTAATGACAACGATTAGAACCATTGGGTCTCTCGATGAAAGCCACTACAACCGAGTCTACAGAATGGGGTAATTTTGGAGGTCCTTAGGGTCAGGCTTTTTAGAAAGCCCCTTGGTAAGCCCACCACACCAAATTAACCCTTTACCATATCTCCTATTACCCCAATGTTACCCGTTCCAATCATCTCTATTATGAATATTCTTTATCGCCGTTATATTCCATGTTCTGCGCGGAATTAGGTATGTTAAACAATTCAGCCCCTTCTCCGTGTCACCCACCGGGGGATGTCCGAATTATACTATAGATAAAAATCGACACCACCCGGGGCGGAATAATGTCACATTGTGCATGTTCTCAGCTCTGCTGCCTGGAAGAGGTTACCCAACGCCGTAGGGCAGCCCTCCGGTCCTCTAGCACACGGCAGACATCATTGACCCCTCGCCGTATGTAACACGCAGGAAAGTGCAGATAAGGCAATTACAGCCCGGTGTAAAGATAAAAACCGGGGAGGACTGAGAGCAACCCCCCCCCCCCCGTTCCTTTATCAAACGTCTCCACCGGCATCATAATTCAGCAGACCCTTCCTGGGTATTTACAAGCCGGTATTTGAAAGCCTAAAAGCCCGGCCCTGTGGATTTACTGGAAACATCACACGCCGAGCGCGCCATTGATTTTCAACAGCAGACCGCAACATATTTTATCGTAAAGCACTTTATAAACAGTCCTAAACAGCGTTACAGCATGGGGCAACTTCAAGAGCGCCGGCGTTTCTCTGAATTACCCCGTCATGATTATGCCTCGGATTGTTGGGTAAAAGAAACAAGGCTTAATCTTACTGCAGCGTGGTTTGTTGCAGGTAACGCGACTGAATAAAACCTGCCTTTTAGGATGAGGTTTGGTCAAGCTGGGGGAAGCAATTTACTTTTGCACTTTATTGAGATCTTCCTGAGCAAGAGGTTGAACAGGAAGTGAAGTGTGCGCTGGTAATTTGGCTCCCCCGTCAGATTTTTCTTATTATCCATTCCGGGTTGATTTGATAAATCACAAAGTGAAGAGGGGATAAAGGAAAGAATTAAATGATCCACATAAATTAATTATTCACATGAGGCCTTGAGATCGGATCGTAAGGTTGTTCAGTTGTATTCCGTGAAATTAGACTGCAGCTTTAATGAGGAAAATGAGACATAAAAGGTTTTGAGGAGATAGCGTTCCTGACCTTTTGAGAGGCGGGTGGCATTCCAGATGGAAATGACAATAGTAGCCGGCGCATGGGCGGATAGAGCGCTAAGGTGACCAGCTCGGCAATGGGGGGGGAGCGAGGGAGTGACAGGTGGGGGACACGGAGCTGCCACTTAAAAAGGTCACTGAAAAATGTCACAAGATTTATCGCTCCTCTGCAGCCTGCAAGCTCGGGGAAGATAGGGAGGCTGGAGGGAGAGGAGGGAGAGAGGCTGGGGGGGGATACGCAACAGGGGGGGAGGGCAAAGAAGTGGAGAGGGAACTAGAAGGGGGAGAAGAGAGATGGAAGAGAAAAATAAAGGCTGGGGGGTGCTGGAAAACTAAAAATGCTCAGAGGAATAGGAGCGATATGGGGGTGAAATAGTAAAACTATATGGCCATATATCACCCCCCCCCCACTACATCAAAGTACCCCAAGTGTGATAAGAGTCCTAACTATAAATGGTCATGAAAAATTAGACAGGGATCGCCAAACTTGGGGTACTTTGGGGTAGCGGCGGGATAAATGATATACGCGCACACGCGTGATCTAAACATACAACATATTCATACAGACAGCGGCTATGAGACCCTGCGTTTGGAGATTAATTAGCCCGATGATTTCTAACGCGTGAGGAGCGTGTGGAGTACGGATACGGAATATCATCCGGCACACATCGCGGTCACGCAAAGCAGAATAATGCAGCGGCGCACAATGACACGCAGAAAACACGTACACGGGAAAACCGAAATCCATAGAAACACGCGTCGGGCTCCTCGGGGACGCATCGCACCTGGCCTGCATCCAAACACTTTCAAGAAATAGGAAAATCAGACCAAATCTCAGTGAAGAGCCGAGTGATTGTAACTTTACCCACAGTAAATTATATGCCAGAGAGCACTCAGCATGCCAAGCACAGCTGGCACGATACAGAATGAGAGAGAGAGAGGGGGGAGAGAGAAGGGAGAGAGAGAGAAAAGGCGAGAGAGAGAGAGAGAAAGAGAGAAGGCTAGAAAAGAGAGAGTGTGATGGAAACTGGGGTTGGAGCGATGAAGAGCAAAAGGAGAAATGCAGTAAAGAGAGAAGTAAATAAGGGAGGAAAGGTTATTATAAGGAAAGGATGTGTTGATGGGAATAGGGAGAGATGTGGGTCAAAGGAATTACAGAGAGAGTGGTAGATAAGTGCAACAGCCTCCCAGCAGAAGTGGTAGAGGGTAATACAGTGAGGGGTATTAAACATGCATGGGATAGACATACGGCTCCTGAATCTAAGACGAGACCAACGACTGATTAAGGTTCGAGTCTTTACAGCTGGGGAAACAGGCGACTAGACGGGGGCCGGATGGGGCCGATCTGCCAGCAGAG
>VKOC01002307.1:0-14814 GCA_009364415.1 Spea multiplicata | reverse complement strand
AATAAAGCCGCTAATACCAATTTACTAATAATAAATACACTAACAATAATCGACGAATAATAAAGCCTCTAATACCAATCTACTAATAATAAATACACTAACAATAATCGACGAATAATAAAGCCGCTAATACCAATTTACTAATAATAAATACACTCACAATAATCGATTAATAATAAATCCAATACCAGTGATCTACTAATAATAAATATCCTACCAGTGATCTACTAATAATAAATCCACTACCAGTGATCTACTAGACACTGATATAGGAGATGGAGCGTGGAAAGGGTTTGCAGTAACCGTGGTCTCTGCCCAGTGTGTAGGTATCTGCTGAGTATTGCAGAGGTGATGCTGTTTTAATGGCATCCCTTGTCCCGTAATGCCCCCCCCAGGGGCTTTTCTGATAACTTCACAGGATTTGGTTCCTGAAGGCCACATTTACGTGGCTGCGATCCTCTGCTCGCTCTGTATTACCATCTCCGTACGGTTTGGCTTAATGTCAGGAAATGCTTAGCGTCCATCACTCACGAGAGACAAAGCCCTTTAATAATGATTGATGGTTCAGTGTTTAGTGATCAATTCCAGAGCCGGTTCTTTTCCCCTTTTAGATTTATTGTTCTTGACTTCCCGTTGCTTGCTGTGTGATTCAGCTCCATAAAAAGTGTCAGGAAGTCGTTTTATCTCCATATCCCCCGTGGCACTAAGGCTGGGTCTCTATTACACAGCAGCCTAGAATCGGGTAGAATAGGGTCTGATTGCATTTAATGTGCCCCTTGCAGTTTATTGACACAAGAAGTGCCTTTTTGGGCCCGTTGTGCTGGCGCCTGTGTATTCCAGCAGACAGAGTAATGGTGCCATTAACCCAAGAAATGCCACGGAACTGTGGAGGAACAAGGAATGTAATTCACTGCAAATGGCTCCTTTTTTACCTTAATTCATCCGCACAAAGATGTGTCTGTGTCCTGGGTGCTGATTAACATCCAAAACATTTAAGATGCCTAAAACACAAGTCACTTAAACCACGGCAAAGACTATCAGAAAGCAGAAGTGAAATGGAAGATTAGGACATGAAATAATCCCGTGTCCTGGCAGCTCTCCGGTGTCCCTGTCCGCGGTGCTGAGGATGTACGGGCAAAGAGCGGTGTCCCTGGAAATCACGTGGTGCTCAGCGGTGAGGACAGGCGGGAGTGAAATGCAGATAGTGAGTAGGAATAGTCGGCTAGGAGCAGAGCCGTTGTCAGCACTAGTAAAGTGCGTTATTAAATAATATAATTACTAAAAAGCTTTGGGTGCTTACCCAATTTACCACAATGAAGGTGGCCAGGGCTGCACATTAGGTGAGCAGTACCGGGCATTCGTTTTACCCAGGGTGCTACCCGTTAGAGACCCCCTTCAAAAGATGCAGTCATCTCACCTGCAATAACCCTTTCTTCTTTACTATGACAGAACGGGAGAATATTTTGCCGGAGGACAGCGTGCGACTGCCAGAACCCCAGCGTGGACCTGTTCTGCTGTCCAGAGTGTGACACGCGAGTGACAAGTCAATGTCTGGACCAAGAGGGACTCAAACTCTACCACAGTGGAGACAACTGGACCTACGGCTGCCAACAGTGCCGCTGCCTGGTAAGAAGCACAGGGCACGATCTGTGTGGATGTCTGTGTCAGTCTAAGATGAGACCAAGGACTGCAACAAACATTTCACTAAATGCTTGTAATGAGCCGGTCGGGTTATCAGTAAAGTTCACAGGACATAGCGCTGCTCCCGGGGTTTGTGTTCGGTGATAATAGAACTGTTTATGTGGTGATAATAGAACCGGTTACACATAGAAAGTCAGGCACGGTAAAGCTTTCTGTGAATGCATCATGATCAGTTTTCAGGGGGGGGGGTTGTTGCTCAAAACCACAATTTGATAATATATTTATCCCCCCCCCATGCTGGTCCTTATACTGTTTGAAATCAGAAAAAGGCAGATTGGAGTCACAAGAAGTAAAAGGCGGTATTTGTATCTACCGTAAAGTCTCATTTGGAAAAGAGTTCCTTCTTTCGTCCCCACAGGAGGGAGAAGTCGACTGTTGGCCCCAGACGTGCCTGCCTCTGAGCTGCGAATACACAGCAATTTCTGAGGGTGAATGCTGTCCGCGCTGCGTGGAGGACCCATGTTTAGCAGATAATGTCACGTATGACATAAGAAAAACCTGCCAAGACAGTCTTGGAATAACACGGCTCGGCGGTGCTGTATGGACAATGGCAGAATCTCTGTGTACGACATGCAAATGCAAGGTAAGATATTGGCATTTATTAGGACTTTGCCTGCGATGAGAGGTTTAATGCAACCCACGCGGAGTTTCATGATTTTCCCTTTATAGGCACTCAGCTGGATAACGATTACTAAACCCAGGTCCGGATATCCGGGATAGTCACAGTCCTAGAGAAACGGGATAGTCACAGTCCTAGAGGAACGGGATAGTCACAGTCCTAGAGGAACGGGATAGTCACAGTCCTAGAGAAACGGCGTCCTGCCCTCTGCTCTAGCGCATGCTGCAGGGTCTCGTATTGGTTGTTCGTAGAATTTGGTGCTAAGACTGAACAGAGTAATTTTTCTTATTAAAATTACACATAAACGTCAGCATTTTCTGGGACCCGGTTATTACCCAGTTATTCTCGACGTTTTTGTTTGTAATGCAAGCAGTTTTGTCCAGGTAAACAGTGAAGGAAAAAAATTATTTGATCCTTTGCTGATTTTGTACGTTTGCCTGCTGACAAATACATGATCAGTCTATAATTTTAATGGTAGGTTTATTTGAACAGTGAGAGACAGAATAAGAAAAAAAATCCCAGAATAACTAATTTCAAATAAGTTGATTTGCATTTTACTCAGTGAAATATTTGATGCCCTGTCAATCAGCAAAATGTCCGGCTCCCTGGTGCTCCTAATCTCAGCTTGTTATCTGTCTTTGTCAACGGGCAAACGTACAAAATCAGCAGGGGATAAAATAATTTCTTCCTTCACAGTATATAAAACGCCATTTGCTTGTGTAACGCGTTATAGAGAATTACCTGTGGTCTCTCCAGGGCTTCATTACTTTCCTGCTGCTCTCGGAAACTCGTGTTTTGACACTGAAAAGTTTCCGGGACTTTCCGTTAGTTCAAGTGAATAGCAGATAAGACAGGATGGGAAGTGAACGTGAGATGTAGCGGATAACGTATATCCCTTTGAGCTTAGAATGCATTTATTGCACCATTTACTGACCAAGACCTCAAAATCTAAAAGGAAAAAATATGCGGCATCAGATGCCTGTCTGGCAGGACCCCTTGGCCTGTAAGCGCATCACATGCGGCTGGTACCTGTGGCCGGCCACGGGAATCCACCTTCCCGTAAAGCACAGCATTTAGTGGAGTTTTGTGCCAGACGTATTAATGTCAATTCTGAAACGATTCCTAAAAATTACTTTTTATTATTTCATGATTCTTTCCACCTGCTGCTCAGTATTTGGTTATTCCAAGGGAAATATATAATGTCTTTAAAAACTGTTCCTATAATAAAGGAAAAGAAGCTACGCAGAGGTAAATCCCAAGGGGTGGAAGAAAAGACGGCGCATGGAGCCGCTGAGATTCTCACACCAAGATCGTGTTAGTTCTTTGCATTAGGGGTTCTTTTAACTTGCACTCGGTTACCTTAGCAACACCAGACGCTTATTGCGTGTTCCTAGGAAACCTTTGGAATAAATGGCTGGTGACCCTGCTTTGCCGTAACACGCTGCCACATGCGCCCAAGATCCATCATTAGATGAATGTTGCTCACCGTGTGCCTTTTCTCTCACACAGAACGGAATCGTCTGCTGCTCGGTGGATCTAGAATGTCTTCACAATAACTAAGGATTTAAGCAACAGACTCTTGCCGGAGAGCTTTTCGGATGCAGTTTCCATCGATAGCGGGGAGTGAGTGCGCGTTCGAGACAGTATTTGGTACAGCAGACCCTCAGCAAAGTCTCCATTCACACAGAGATTTGGGGGAAGTTTTGGGGACCTTATGCTACGTTTCTCCTTCCTCACCTCTGACCAAAAGTAACCGGCTGCTAGTAGCTATTAACCATTTCGCTGCCACTCAGGCGTTTCCAGTCCATTACATGGTATGACAATATTCTGCCCAACAGCTGAATAGTTAAAGGTCCCGTTAGAGCGATCCACAGATTTGTTTGTTACATTCGTAAACATTTTAGTTCCTTTATAGTAAATGTTGTTGTGATTCCCTCTTTGCGTCTGGACATCAGGATGAAAAGAACCTTCTTTTATTTTTTATGGGGGTTGATCGATAAAATTGGGATCTTTGTGTCTCATTCATCGCAGACGTAGCTCTAAGGTCTCTGTCTGGTGTTGGTGGAGATTTGTATGTTTGTATAGTTTGTTGCATAGAACCTCAGTTCCATCAACTCAACTCATGACTCAAAAGGAAATCTCAGACACTTGAGATAATTGCCCCATGGATCATTATCTGCCACTCCTTGTGGCATCTGGCTGCCCCAGACTGGAATAGCAAACTCTGGACTTGTTTTCACAGGAGAAGCCAAGGTTGCAGCAAAAGATGTTCCTATTGTTCACGTCTCTACAAACACTTGTCTTCATTTTGCACATGCGCCTGATGCAGTTGTGCAATTTCATGAAGGAGCGCCTGCTACATGGTTCTGGCATTATTTCCTAATATTGAAGGACATTAATGTTATAAGAGGTGACATGCTGTGCCACAGTTTATAATTATTTAACTATCTATTGAACTATGCGAGAAATATTTTCACACGGTGGTTATTTTGCAAGCGTCATGTATAATAAGTGATGATTCACACAGGAGGAGCTTTAAAGCAATGCTCTAAACATTTTGTAAGCAAATCACAATAAAAGCCTCCTACCACCCGTGCTGCCTCCTCTGATTGTGTGCTGGGATGGGTCCAAAATAGTAGCAGAAGTGCCCTTTTCCGATGCATGGGGTTCATTGGCTAAAGCCATAGACATATGTGTGTGTGTGTATGTATGTATGTATGTATGAGCGTGTGGGTGTTGGAGTGCGTGTGTCGGGATTCCATACAACACGGTGGAGTTTGGTGGCAGGGAGTGCATGTCTCTGCAAAACACTCCTGCAGGTCACAAATCGCACAAACAGTGTGAGTGGTCTAAGAAATAGTAAGTGGATAGTTTCTACATTATACACAGTAATTAAAAGGTTTGAGAGTGGATATGGATATATTTAGCAATCTGGCTTCACAGAGCTTAGTGGGGTACCAGTAAAACCATTAACAGATTTATTTAACCAATGGTAGTTAATGGGAAGATTGGAAATTAGCTAATGTTCTGCCCACTCACAAGGAAGGTGGTAGGGAGCAGCCAGGCGACTACAGGCCAGCAAGTCTTACATCAGCGGTGGGGAAACTCATGGAAACTATGTTACAGGATAGGATTGTGAAGGAGTATGCGCATGCATGGGATGGCCATAAGGATATCCTAGTGATAAGGTCAGGAACTAAGGATGTGTTCTCTGTCTATATTCAGTACGGCAAACACATTCAGATTCCCAGGTTGCTGCTAATGACCAATATGTAGACAAAACAGAGCAAGAAACCTTTTATGACAAATGTACTGCATGTAACGTCATGTATACCAGATGTACGTGAAGAATACTTAGAGAACACAGCTACCGGGGCCGTGCACGCTCCGTATGTCACACTACAGCTTGTTATTGTTAGTTTGGGGTAACTCCGGCTTAATTCCAACATGAAGAGATTTACCCCACCGGCTTCTCCCCTATTTCTATCTCTGCTCCTTTTATGTTGATTGAGATATTTTTTGGTTTATTTCAGTTTTTCCGTGTTAATTACTAGTATTTGGGGAAATGGCATCGTCTTAAGGCACCCCTTCTGGTCACGTGGCAGATGATGTTCATTCGGCAATGTGCTGCCTTCTGCCTGACATTAGGATGATGCGTTTCGCTGCTTCCTGCTGGTAATGTGATTGCTGTAGAAATGACTGTTCAGAGCCCATTCGCACCTAGACGAGCCCTCTCTGTGTTCAATTTAAAATCCAACTTAAAAGGTCCCCACATGCCAGTCCCAGGCAAACTACTCCCAGTTATCCCATTATCATTCATTAACAGCCGCAGGCTTCAGGAAACGAGCGACGGGCCAAATGTCCCCAGAACAGAAAACACAGCGCTCGGCCTTAGCACAGGGACTTGGGTTCAGAGATATGAGCAGGAACGGCGTACAAAGAAGAGCGAGGAGCAGAAGGGGCCGCCGGGTTATTACAGCCCAGACCTCACCGACAGTAGTGGGGAAAGTTCTGGTGATCCCCCTCTCCAGAACGATACTGATATTCTGAAGAGAGATGAGTGGAGGAGACTAAAATTGGGAACCGTTTGCAGGATAAAGATGATCAGGAAAGACTGAGGAATCTCATTATGTCCAGTTTGGGGGAAAGAAGAAAGGGGATGCGAGAGAGCAGGGGACGGGGGAGAGAATAGAGAGCAGCGGGACGGGGGAGAGAATAGAGAGCAGGGGACGGGGAGAGAATATCAGAGCAGCGGACGGGGCAGAGAATAGAGAACAGCGGGACGGGGGAGAGAATAGAGAGCAGGGGATGGGGAGAGAATAGAGAGCAGGGATGGGAGCGACAAAAGACAGGAGTTTATTTTGAAAGATGAGAAATGTTAGGGTTTTCGTTATATAAGATGCCATCAGGTTAAGTAGGTTTTCTCAGATAATGCCGAGCCAACATGCCGTTTGGAGACGCCGGTCCATGCAGGTAAACTACTGAAGGAGCAGAAACGTTTTAACCGCAATCTTTGGGATCAGTTCCCCTCCTGATAAACCACACCATGCCAAGCACAGGGGCCATGATTGCCACCTTGTTGTAAAGGCCCCTGAGCTCATTTATTGTTTTGTTTTTATCATGTACTCTGGACGGGGCGGTAGAATTTGATTTCCTATGAGGAGATGCGTCCTCCCTGCCGCAGTCCCTGTATATCACACCGCCTGCTCTATCCATCTGTGCCACACAAGCCCTATGAAAGGTCACAGTATAGAGGCATACGCCGTGCCCCTGCACGCTTCGGCCAAGAACCCCCTCATGACGCTGGGAACCGCAGAGGAAAAAATATTTTCCAACAAATAAGACCCTATGGGGATTAAGAACGCAGAGCGGGGATCGCTTCTCCAGTCAGTTATTCATAGCGGGCAATCACATTTTTATTTTCACAATGAAATGTTTTGTCTAAATGTTAAAAGAGTAAAAGAATAGAATAATTCCTGATACAAAGGAAGGGGAAAGCAACAAAAGCCAAGGAGTAAAAACAATAGTTTGTGAAGCAAAGATTTACTTTGTCTCGTACTATCTACTATGTATAACACACACATGCTAACACGCAAACGCACTCTAACACGCACTCTAACTCCATACACTGACATATTATTATTACCTTTTATTTATGAAGCGCTAGCAAATAACGCAGCACTACATACATAACAAATACTGTATACATTAATACATACAGACGCGTTGGGTGTTGAGAAGCCTGTCTGTGAGCTTCCCATATAGCCTTATGGTACTTGTGAGCTTACAATCTAAGTTAGTAGTAGCTCTCCTGTAGCATTAATTAGAGCTAAGTGCTTTCTGCATGCAAAATAGGATGTACAGAAAGAAAGTTTTTAAAGTTAGATAAGAGAGGAGTTTTGGTTGTAGGAGGCCGGGGGGGGGTTCAGGACAAAGGAATGTGCTTACATAATACATAAAAAGACACTTTGTGTCCCCCATACACCACTAACCCCTAACTGCTCACTCCTGACTCTCACAAGAACACACACACCCAAACACACGCTAACACCATACTCTAACACATACACACATTCACTCACTCTATCCCCTCTTCTATTACCGGTGCCGCTCACAATGTCTGCCAGATGCTCTCTGCACCACGACTCGACACCAGGCCAAATAAACGGTAATATCCGGCAGGTGGGGCGCAGTCCTATCTTAATACTGCAATAAATACGTTTCAGTCACCCATTAACGTTATTTTACATTTAGTATTTTAGCCATTTAGTGCTCATACTCCATTTTCATAATTCCATAGCCCAAGAAGTCTTCCTATTTGAAAGACCACCATGGTTCTCCAAGCAGAGGTTGATGCAGCTTCAAATGAAATACGCTTTGTTTGTCCTCAGCATCTTCAGGGTGGGCTACTCAAATATATCTAAACCTAGAAGCTGTCGGCAGATTCAGCCCATCCAGTCTGCCTGCCAGTAAAGACTGAAACCTTAATCAGTCCTTAGCCCAGGGCTCGACAAATGGCGCCTAGGTGTTTGTGAGCCAAACCGGTGGCCGAAACACATCTTCGGCAAAATGCCGAAATAAAAAAAGAACGGCCGAAAATAATCCCCGCAGGGGCGCACTGCTTAACTGTGTATTTTACTGTGCTGGCCACAGGAAGCAGGAAACCAGAGGAGTCACATGAATGAATCTCATGTCACATGACTGCTCCATTCCTCCTCCCAGTGGGTGGGACAAGAGAAATTTGTACAGAGAGACAGAGAGAGAATCAGCAGGGCCCCTATGGTAGTCTGCGTGTGAGAGATCTGCAGTGCAGGTAAGGGGGTGAAGGAGGGTGTATGAATGAGTATATGAATGAGTGTGTGTAATAGCATGGTTGTGTAAGTGGGGGGAGGAGCATGGCACAGGGGGCTCTAAGTGATGTGCAGCATCAATACACAAGGGGGACAGCAAGCCAGCTTTCAGCATGTACTCCTATCATGCCAAGTCAGCCAGTAGATGCTGGAACATGGGTATGTCTAGGCAGGACTGTGATTGCTGAGTGCTGGGGCAAAGTGTGAGTGCTGGGGCAACGTGCAAAGGACTGAGTGCAGGGGCAACGTGTGAGACTGAGTGCAGGGGGCAACGTGTGAGAACTGCGAGTGCAGGGGCGGCAACGTATGTGTGAGACTGAGTGCAGGGGCAACGTGTGAGACTGAGGCAGGGCACAACTGTTGAGTCAGGGGCAACGTGTGAGGGGACTGAGTGCAGGGGCACGTGTGAGACTGAGGTGCAGGGGCAACGTTGTGAGACTGGAGGGCTGCGCGGGCAACGTGTTTTGGACTAGGGCTGGGGGCAACGTGTGATACTGAGGGCTGTCAGTGTGGGCGAGTAACGTGTGAGACTGCAGTGCAGGGGCAACGTGTGAGACTGAGTGCAGGGGCAACGTGTGAGAGTGTGAGTGCAGGGGCAAAGTGTGAGTGCTGGGCAAAAAAAGTCCTGGCTCCTAGCTTTTTTAGCTGGCTCGTAGATTTAAAACAAATTTGTCAAGCCCTGCCTTAGCCTATTATCATGCCGATATTTGTCGTTGCACTGCAGACTTCTCAGCCCTTTCCCCCAATATCTCTGCTCAGTAGGCATCTGAAAGGTTTTCTTCGGACAGGGATGGAACATATAACATATGTCATGGCTGTGGGGGTCCCATGCCAATTTTCATTTAAACCCAATTCTCCTGGCTGTCCAGGGACTGAAGGAGCATTTCCTTTACACCCCTTCAATCTGCTCCTCCATCAGGTTAAATGCTATTCCAGTCTTCTTATTTTAAGATAATTTTGCGACTGTAGATGAGATCCACAACTGAGAAAGATCCTTTATCTTTCTCAGTAAATAATGGAAATTATCGTTTGAAGAATTTAACAGTTCTAGGGGGCGAGTAAAGCAGATTAAATTATAGCAGATCCCCAGTGGTGGCATTCAGAATATCTTCATTAAAAACAGAAAAGGTTATAACCTATTTGGTAAATTAAAATTTCCGTGGAATAAACGGCTATAAATATTTCACGTAAAGATGTGCTCATAATCCTTCTCAAAAAAGTCTGATTACCCCCTCTCCCCATCTCTCTATGTCACTGAGCCTCAGCTGTCACCTTCAGAGAATCCGCTGTGCCCTTGGACACAGTTGGAAGCCATTGATCGCTGCATTTAATCCAAGAGACAGGGAACGGCACGGCTAAGGCAGAGACAGCCAGGCATGCAATGCCATATTATACAGCAGAGCGAGGCAGAGAGCCCCCATCCTAAAGCGAGGTCCAGCAGCCATCTTCATTGCAACATGACGTGCATGCAGACTTTGTCACGTGGCTCCTTAGCAGCCTTTCTCTCTGTGACTTATAATAATAATAATAATAAATAACGCTTTATCCAGATCAGGACTGGCCATGGGGGGTAAACTAGGTAAATGCCAGCAATTGTTACTCCCGAGCAAACACAAACCATTAACTCCAAAGCAAGTGCAAACCATTAACCCCTTCACGTCTGGTGACATACAAGTGGGCTCATTCGTTCTCGGATAATAATAAAAAATATTAATAAACAAATGAATACATAATTATTACCCGAGTGCTTGTCAGTGACATTTTTGCATGGGACAGGCCAATACGCCCCTAACTAGATTACCCGAGCTGTCTAGTTTTTTGGAAATATATAGTTGTAGGGGGTTAAAATGAAATATCGGACCCTTATTGTGTCTCAAATGAGACATGGACCAATCAAACATGTTTGAAAATTGTAATTTGCGTGTTCAAATTTTGAACTCTCAGTGCCTAAAAGACATTCCCTACCCATGTATACGGGTATTCCTGCATGGGTTTCTTCAAAATGTAAAAAAATGTACTGCAATGTTTATGACGGACTGCCACTAAAAAAATCAAAAGCGTTAAAATGCCCCTAGTAAGATACTTTGGGATGTCAACTTTCAAAAAATATATACTTTTGTTTAGAAGTTTTTCTTTTTCTGGACACTATTGGGGCGCAACTCCCAGCATACATTTTGTAAAATTTTGGTTTAGAAACAGTGAAGTGCATAATTCATATTTAACCCTGTAAGTGCCAAAATAAATGAAAACACCAAGCATATGAGATGTTTTTATAAACAGGACAAATACCTAAATACACTTTTGGAGGTTTGTTCCCCAATACTATATATAATACTATATATATATATAGGTGACACTGTGAAATTTCTTTTTCCTACATTTCCCCACATTTTTAGATAGTTTTCATAGTAAATGATGGTTTATATATATATATATATAATTATTATTTCAAAAGAAAGCCCTACTTGTGCTGAAAAAAACCAATACGTTATCATTGGATATTATATAATTTACCTACTCAGGTGATTATTGCAGGGCTCGACAAATCCCAGGTCTCCATGGCGACAGAGAATTTTGTCCTGGCACCTAGGTGTTTGTCAGCCTCTTACATCCAGAACAAACTGCCCCCGCGTCACCACGCGGGGGCGCTGCTGCTGCAGCACAGCCACTCCGAGCCCGCCCCCAAGCCTGAGATCACTCCAACGGAGTGACCATGTAGGCTGAAAACGCGGTTGCTGGGAAAACCAGCAATCGTGTTTTCAGCTGCCACAGGCAGCTTCAGGGAAGGGGGTTGTGTGTTGATTGGGGGGACCTGACCCAACACCCCCTGCTGCCTGATCGCTCCCTGAGAGCGATAGTGCAGCGTTAACCCCTTCAATGCCACAATTGTGTATGACACATTCGTGGCATTGCAGGGGTTAACTTTTGCCCCCACAAGCTTGTGGGGACTAAATATCAGTCAATGCTGTGCTCCAATGGAACATCAGCATCGAAAGAGTTAAAAAAAAATTAATTAAAAAAAAAATTAAAAAAAAACAAACAGCACTGACCTGAAAGTCCAGGGTGCTTCCAGGTCAAACGCTGTGAGTTTAGTAAGAGGGCCGGTGATGATGATCGGATCACTCCTGGCCAACTGTTAGTTTTAAAAAAATCCTGGCTCCTAACTTTTTTACCTGGCGCCGAGATTCACAACAAATTTGTCAAGCCCTGGATTATTGGACATTACATAATTTATCCACCTGGGTAATTATTGGATATTTATATCATTTACCCACCCAGGTAATAATTGGATATCATGTAAACAGCCCAATGGTTATTGGATAGTATATCATATATCTGCCACATAATTATTGGATATTATACGATTAGTCTGCCAGGGTAATTATTGGATATTACATCATGTTATCTGTCCGGGCATTTATTGGATATTATATAATATATCCACCCTGGTCATTACTGGATATTATAAAATGTAAACGCCCCGGTGAAAATGGGATATTATGTAATTTATCCGCTCAAGTGATTATTGGATATTATATCACTTGTGCACACAGGTATATATATATATAGATATATATCTATATATAATGTGGATATATAATTCATCTGTCTGATATTACATCAGTGGGTATTTATTGGATATTATATAATCTGTCTGGGTATTTGTTGGATATTATATAATTTATCTGCCCCATTCCTTCCGCCAACCTGACCGGGTCCAATCATTTGATGTCAAGTTTCTAATTATTTATTATTAGTAATTATCATTACTATTAACTAAACATTTCTGGATTAAGAATATCTGCATGCTATGTAATAATAGCTTAGTTAATAAAATAATGCATTTATCCCATAAGGAAAGTGCAAGTGACCTGCTAATAAAAATGCAGTTTCCTATGAGAAGAGGTTTTACAAATCGCGGCATGTGCAAGTTTTCTTTGCCAATGGGTGTCGTAACGGTTAATAAGTTCCCGTCGTTTTCCCAGGAGCAGTGTCATTAGCCGCCTTGCCGGTTTTTGGCTTATGTTCCTGTCTGTTTGCAGATGGCCAACACTTTTATTTATGTGATTCAGAAAATTGCAGTATTTAGCAGTATCCACTGTCTAAACAGAAAAATCTCTTAAAAAGGGCTGTTTTCCCAGAGAATCTCAAACTTTTTGTGCTTGCGCTTTATTCCCAGTATATCTGAATTTTTTTAAGGAGGTGCTTATTCTAAGAATGTTTTGGGAAAATGTACTTTATTATAATAATATTTTAGAATGAAATGAAAACTACAGCAATTGCCTATACAAACACTTAACACATCCGGATCCGGTTCATTAGTTGGTATTACGGTATTTCAAGGTTGTAGTGTGATTTTCATTTACAGACTCGACTTCCTGTTGCGTTTGAAAGTTCTTTTCTGACCAGGAAGTTCCCTGAAGCAAAAGGAAAAGTATGGCCTCCAAACGGCAGTGACTGATTCTGCTTATTGTGGAGCTGCGTCTGTGCATGTATCCCAGGGACTTTCTTCCATCATGGCCCCATCTATTGGTGTTCCCTGGAGTCGGTGCACCCTTTTAGGGCGACTCTCTTTCTGCCCTCCGGGTTATACCACGACCTGTCAGATCTGACACTGGCAAAGTGTTGCTGAAAAGCAGAAGCCGCGTAATTCCTCCTCCTGTCTGAGGAACATATTTCTAGAGACTCCTCTGATTATATCATATTTTATATTTTAAGTTAATAAAACTTCCCAGTGATATCAGCCAACGCATTCGGCTAATATTATTTGAATAAATGATTTGAATTAGACTGTAATGATCAATAAATAGTGTAAATATATTAATTTGATATGAAATATACATCCGATATGCTTCCATTCCCCAAGATTAGCAGCCATTATAGCGATTACTGACAGATGACTCCGATGTGCGGCAGTTCTCCGACATGGATCCCATTAGGGTTGGATGAGCGGTTCAGATAATGGCCGGACTATCCAGTTGGATAATTGTTTGGATAATGACTGCCATCTTGAAGCACTTTATTAGGCATAGAATGAATAAAACGTCAAAATGAATTCTCCTTGAGTGAAGGTTTTTCAAGGTAGAAATTAGGACGCGGCGTCTGTAACAGTATTACACCCGCGATGGCAGCATTTTTTCATTGGTACTTTCTGAGTATATTTAAATTATATGCTAATGAGAACCATGGAATGCCCTTTTGACAAATGTACTCAGATCTGCTGCCACCCACAGGGGCAATTCATGAATGGCGTTATTTGTTCCTAGTGGTTCTAGATTGATGTTAGGTGCATGGAGCTTCACCTTTTTGAAGATAACAGATAACAGAAGTTTTGGTGCGGTCAACATCGCAACCAGTGTACCGTTCTGCTGATTGCTTCACTTTTATTAATTGCTCTTTTTCTATTGCCCCTACCCCAGGCTGCACTGAAAAAAGGACAGGTACAAATTAAACAGATCTACATGACAATGTACACACAATGTGTGTGTGTGAGTATGTGCAAAGGTGCGTTGTAGGGCTGAAACAACTAATCGATAAAATCGATAATCGATAATAAATATCGTTGTCAACGATTTTCATTATCGATTAATCGAATCTATTTTTATCGATTATAAAAAGAGGTTTTTTTCCAGAGCAAATGCTCTGAAAAACTCCTCTCCTTATATAATCCGATCTCAAACAGATTATAACACTGGAATCCAGATCGCCCCGCAACGCTGCAGGGGACCTGGATTCCCCTCAATGTCGGCCGGTCAATTTAAGGTCATCCTCTCTGTCAGCCGGTGGGGGTCTGCATCGCAGAAGAACAGCCTCCGTACTTTTTACTTACTCACCTTCACTTACACTGTGGCTTCTATGAAGCTGCAGTGAAAGTGTCGGTCAGTAACGAAGCCGGGTAGAGAGGCAGAGCGGTGTATGGGAGGGGGGAGGAGTGAGAGGGGTGCATGGGAGCCACCCTCCCATACACCACTCTGGCTCCTCCCCCTCCCATACGCCACTCTGCCTCTCTACCCGGCTCCCTGATGTCTTGTGAACCTCCGTTGATGACAGGAGGCAGAGTGGAGTGTGGGAGGGGGAGGAGGCAGAGTGGAGTGTGGGAGGGGGAGGAGCCAAAGTGATGTATGGGAGGGGAGGAGGCAGAGT
>VKOC01002306.1:0-15533 GCA_009364415.1 Spea multiplicata | reverse complement strand
CTATTCACCATTTGGGAAAAGTTAATAGTATGATACACTCTTTTCTAACCTATTAATTACTTGTGCACCAAGCTCACCAGTGCCTATTGTACTGAGGGCCTTGCCATGTTATGTATGAGTCTTCTCCATACGTGGGAACTTCCAGGGTTAGGATGAGGGAGTGACTATATGAAGGGGCACTGCTTGCATTGCATAGGGTTGCAGCTAGCCCCAACCATACATTAGTGGGTGGGGGAGTGGGCATAGCCAAATACCATTCCCTTGCTTGGAGTAAAAACCAAACTTACCTAAAGACTTAGGGAAGCAGGGCTTTACCAAGAGACTTATGGGTCAAACCAGTAGAATTCCCTAGTTTATGTAGCCTTTTTTTAAGGCTTACTGCTAGCAGTGACATCACAAAGGTAATTGGACTTTCAATCATTTCCTACCAACAATTAAACCAAATATAAACACAAAGAAACACATTTCTGTTTGAATACATTTTCTTTTAAATAACTCTTCTGATACATTTTTCGTTTGCATACAATAATAAACCAAGCATGTAATAGTAAAAAAATTATTACAATATCACATATATAATTATTAAAAAATAACATTGATACTGAAAGTTAATTCGATAAACATTTCACATGACTTTCATAACGTTAGTTGTGGTATCTCCTTTACTGATACTTCTGTAATCGTAACTTCTACTTTTGCAAAAAAAGTGTCAAGTCTAGTTATCAGGAAATCAGGAAATTGCTAGATAGCAGGATACAATGCATCATTTAGCAGCGGTCAGTACAGGATTACGTAATAATTGACATCTCTTCCCGGTCTCGGGTCTCTGATAATGTGCTTACAATGCCTCGAAGATACTTTATGAATTCCAATCTTATATCCTCAGGGTCTTCTTCAAGGTTGGAATGTACAAGAGTTAACTTAGCCAGTCCGGACGCTGTTAAGGAGAATCAATATGTTATTTCACTCTGCTTAGGCATTAGACTCTGCTTAGACTCCGCAAACACTCCCTACAAAAAATACGGTACAAAATGAACCCCATAGGAGATGAGATTAACTATGTACAGTTAATTGTCATTTCTACTTTTTACTTGGAAGTGTGAATTCTAGGACTATTAAAATACATTATTCCATAAAACAAGGTATTCTGTTTAATTTTATTATTACCTTTAATTTTACATATTATTATTATGGAAGCATTATTTTTATGTACTACAGGAATCTATACATTTACAATACAAATTTGAAGATTCAATCTTTGCGGTTTGCCCCACCCAGTGTTACAAAGGGGTCTATTCACTAAACAGAGGTTTAAATGAAATTGGCACTGCAGTTTGCAGGGAACTTGTTGTTCCAACTCCTTGACTTCAATGTACATGCGCCTCTGCTGCAGAAAGAGCTTGGCTGGCCATTTTTAGTTATAGATAAAATCAGTGGCAGTCTCCTCACCGATTGAATTATACATTATGAAGGGTCAGCTCATGCCTTCTTGCTGGGGAAGCCTGCCAGTGTTGGCCTTTCATAGTGAATAGTGAAGTTGAATCCAAAACTCCCCCAGCAAACCCCTCGTCGGTGAATGATTTCACACCAAAGCACTGCCGTACAGTACAGCACACAGGAGGTGCTGCTGGATCATGCTGTCTGCGATGAAGAGGGTTTGCCGGATGGTGTGAAAGGGCCTGCCAAATAGGGGTCTTCTTAATGAAGTGAGTGTCAACAGAATGGCTTCAAAGTTTTTATACATATTGTTATTTTTTCATGGACAGATAGAGCCTTCATTTGATACCATTTTATCCAATTTCTTTTTTTAATATTGTACTATGAAAATTGGCCCCAAACCAGCTCAGTTGACCAAAATATATAATGTAAGTGACCTAAATTTGAAAAACCCAACATGTATACGTTTATATTTTTTTCATGTTACAATGCACAAAATGGAACATGCCCGTTCCCTTTTTCTTTGACTAGAACTTTTATTTTCTGAAGCCTATGTTTCGTTTGAGACTGTTCAGCAGCCCAAAAGTACATATTTTGGGAGAAAAGACTACCCGGGGCATTTCATTAGGAGCATTTAGGCACTTTTCATGCAACTAGTTGTCACCAATCCGTGGCAAAGGGAACCCTAAAGTACATTTTCAACACGCTTTCCACATGTAACATATTACATGTAACTGCAGTAAAACCCACCAAAATGTATGCAGCTGCATATCTAGACTACTTAAATACCCCACATAAAACTACATGCTACTTTTGCCTGCGCAACAACAGACAGAATATGGCAAGGTAAAGGGTTAAACACTCATACACTATACAAACACAGTTTAGATAACAAAAGATAAAAAAGTGTCCCAGCCTATTGCTTTTCTCACTTTTTTTATGTCAATTTCTGCACACAAATATACTTTGCTGCCACCCTGTGTTCATCTACTGCAAAACACAGTCACTGAAGTTACAATTAGTATCGCACTACATTTAACAAACCTTTATTAACCCCTTGAGGACCAGGTTGGTTTTTTGGTACCCTTTGTGACAATGGCAGTTCTAACATTTCTGTAGTGTTTGTCTGTAATTGGGACAGACCTTTTAATCATTGCATTTAGGTGTTTCAATTAGACCCATTGTCGCAGGTATATAAAATCAACACCTAGCCATGGAGTCTACATTTACAAATATTTGCAAGAAGAATGGGTCAGTGAAATGAAGCATGGTACTGGAAATAGAATGCCACCATTGCAAGTTAATTTGTGAAATTTCATCCCTGTTAGATATTCCACGGTCAACTGTAATTGGTATTTTTGAAAGTGGAAGCATTTAGGACCAGCAGCAACCCAGCCACGAAGTGGAAGACCACGTAATGTCCCACAGCGGGGTCACCAAGTGCTGAGGGAGCATGGTGTGTAAAAGTCAAGCACTCTGCTGATTCCATAGCTGAAGAGTTCCAAACTTCCACTGGCATTAATATCAGAATCGGTTTCCTGATACTCTGGGCAAACTGGAGGTTCAAAGTGGCTATTCCTTCCTTCATACACCTGGAAGGCTTGGGTATATCCAGTCTCGCTACATTCTGCATCTGACTATGGTGCTTATGATCACTCCAGAGAGAAATGACATGGTGCACCTGTAACTGCTGTTTGTGGTTACTGAATGCTTCAGGCAAAGACTTGACGTGCCTGTCACGTCAATTGTGAAACATCTTTTTGATATATTTATATTTTTCTTCCCTGCTGACTAATGTGACCTGTTTTTCTACTAAATTACTACACTTTGATCACATTTGATGGTTCTGCCCAGAACCAGAAGGTGGCTAATAAACACCATGTATACCGATAGAAGTATTGGAAAATGGTTTTCTATTGTAATGGTGTATTATGCTATAAGTGCTTTCTATAGGCAGAGTGAAAAAAAAATCAAACCCAAGCAAATTAAAAAAACATCCAGCAATTTATGAACTTTGGTCCATTTTCCTGTGATAAATTCCCAAACCTAATGTGCTTTTTTCACATTAGCAGTTTCTGCTAACTTTTAATTAGCCAATTTAACATCCAAAGTTAAAACAACAACCCATCTGAGTATTTTTTTTTTTTTTACCATCTTCAACACTTTACCTTTCGTGTGAGTCAGTCAGTCGAGATTTTGACCAGATGCAATTTGGCACATGTGATCCCTTTTCTAGAAGGGTTAGACAGTGGATCTCATTTTCCTCCTGCCTTGTTTGCTTTTAATGAAATTAAAGTGTACTCATGTATACTGTCTATGCTTCCCCAGTAGCACACCAGCTCCTGACTAAATCAGTAGGTATTTAGCCAGCATATTTGTTGAGTGTTAGCAATAAATGCGAGTTGAAGGCAATTTGTGCAATTCTCATGTTTGCAAATTAGACTGATGTGCTCTTGTGAATATATGGCCAGCAGAGCAGGTTTGCTGCATGCTTTTGTAAAAGAATTAAGATCTTCTGCAACTAAGGCAATCAGGTTTCTTGCAGCAAATCCCAGATGATAAAGCACCAAATAGAAAAAAAAAATCAAAACAATTGTGCCTGTTTTTTTTCCCCCCTTTATTTTGCACAGCCGCATCATACTTACATAGATCTGGATTTTCTCCATCGTTTCCTGATCCAGGCTTGTGGTGAGCGATTAATAGGCACTGATTCCCTTGGAACCTCTGCTGCTGGATGAAATTGCTGTGCCACATTTCAATCTCCTTCAGGTGACTCGGAATGTCGGGGTTAAAGACAAGAATTACTCCGTGGGAATCTTTCAGTATAGCAGGCCAGCAACTTTCAAACCTTCAGTAAGAAAGAGAATGAAGTATGTTAAAACGTACAGAACTGTAGACTTGGCTGTGGTTTTATAAATAATGATAATCATAAAGGAAGACTTTTTGTCATTTGTATAATTACGGTAGTCAAATATGCACTGACTGAAACGTGGCAAAAGAAGTCTCGACACCCGGACTTCCATTTTTAATTTTCAGCAGTAAGCAGGGTTCAGCAGGGTCACAGAGTCATTGCACCAGCTGAATTAAACATCTACTGAGGCTGTAGGGGGTAAATGAGTTTCGTGTGTCTGTCTGTCTGTCTGCGTTAGTGTGTCTGGTTGGGTATGTCTGCGCATCTGGCTGGAGAGAAGTGGAGCTGTGGGAACGTAGACACGGCCATGGAAGCAGTCAGCGAAGAAGGTAGGAAGACAATGAATGAGACAGAGTGTGAGAGAG
This sequence comes from Spea multiplicata, assembly GCA_009364415.1. Taxonomy (NCBI): domain Eukaryota; kingdom Metazoa; phylum Chordata; class Amphibia; order Anura; family Pelobatidae; genus Spea; species Spea multiplicata. Next base: position 10,820 of record VKOC01002306.1, on the reverse strand, counting down.
CATGACTGTGGTTTTGGCGTTTGTAGGGGCAGCATTACCTGCTTGGAACAAGGCATCACAATGTCTTGGGCCGGTCCTGTTCAGAGCAACTGTCTGCTTCAGATTTTAATAGCTGTGATTTGTTACCCTGGCCATGGTTGCACCACATTCATTGATAGCACAGGTTTATGTCTCATTCTGTGCTCTGTCTCTACAGTAGTGTTGTTGTTTTATGCAAGGAGGGTTTATACCATTTAGACTAAAATTATATAATTTGCTGTGTATATTGGCTGAAAAAAATGGGGCAGTTGCCTCTCTGCCATGAAACTGAGGGCAGATCCCATGGTTGGGAAATCAGGCTCTTTGCTATGCTGCTGCTCAATTGGCTATTGGGGATGTTCCTTGTCATGCTGACCCACTCATCCTTCTGCGATGGAGCATCGGGATATGACATAATTTCCAGCAGCAGCTGCAAAGGTAAGTTGTGGAGCACTAACTCGGGTTGCACCTAAGGCAGTGCTGTAACGAAATACACCAGCATATGTAATACTATATGCGATATATGTCACACATGGCCTTTTCAGAATGAGAACTTTAAAGCACAAAACAACACATTACAACCACCTTATGGCTGCATTGAGACAAAAAAAATCACCAAAGGTGTAACACAAGTTATAACATCAGCTTAAATCATATTCACAATGACTTCATAACTTACTTGTGATCTCCTCCACAGTCCCACAGTTCAACTTCACATCCAGGACCCTTATTCCCATTCACATTCGGACACTCAAATTCTAGAATCCTATGAAAAAAAGCATTTAGCCAAACAGACACATATCAACCTCAAGATGGATTAAAACAATGTAGCTTATCTGCACAGCAGGCTGACGTGTCATTCATGAAATGTGAAGCCAATTATAATAGTTAAGAAGCAGTAAACCCTTTCATTACACAATTTAAATTACCATGCAAATAGGCTATATTTATACTAATAAGTGCAGGGAAAGATCTTGGAGCACCAGTCAATTATAAGTGCAGCACAGCTAAGTAAATGTCATCAAACTTTATGTGATGACAGTTTATTCTTGAAGTTATTCACATAGGCTCCATTTGAAATGATTAGTAGGCTGTCACATTACCTCACACCTTGAGTTGGGCTATAATCTCCACCAATGGTCTCAGTGGCATCAGCCAAGAAATTTGCCAAAACAGTTTTGCCACTCTGTTTAGAAATAAATAGAGAAAAATAAATAATTGATGTACAGATGTCCTGAAAACTTGTATACCGAGTTCCTTAGTTAGCATTAACTACAATTTTGACCTAGCAACCAATCCCAAACCATTCAGTTTTGGTTGAATGTGACATCAAACACTTAACACATATATACATTACCCTCTTTGAACTATTATGTCACATTCAACCATATCACAAAAAACATGTGGTTGAATGTGACATCATAGTCCAAAATGGGTAATGTGTATAAGTGTTAGTTTTATTGCGATACGGTTGAATGTGACATCATAGTCCAAAGAGTGCAGGATCAATGGTATGTTTTGATCTGCCTTGGCTGTAACCGTTGCCAATAACTTAATGCCTTTTAAACCCAAACAATTAAACAAACACTTATACACATATATACATTACCCTCTTTGGACTATGTCGCCACATTCAACCACATCACAATTAAACAAAAACACACACATATATATACACACACACACACACACATTACCCTCTTTGGACTATGATGTCACATTCATCATAGTCCAAAGAGGGCTCCCCCTGCCTTTATTCCTTCAAAAAATCCCTCAAGACCCACTTCTTTAAGGTTGCTTACAACATAGCACACTAACGCCCTCCCATATTCCTTTAGCTCACCTTTCCTAGTCCCTCTCCTGCAATACTTTTACTAGTGTGGCTGGTCTATCCCTAACAACGGCACTTTTACCTATTGTGTAAACACCCTAAACCCTAAATCCCTATTAGTCAATTTGTTATGTTACATACTACTTGTTATGGCCTGTCTACCCATTGTACAGCGCTACGGAATTTGATGCCGCTATATAAAACAATAAATAATAATCACAAATAAACACTTATATATTACCCTCTTTGGACTATGATGTCACATTCAACCACATCACAATCATTCAGTCAGTAACATTCAAAGTGGCTCTATGGTTTACAGGTCCTAAGAGAAAACTTTTGGTGGAACCCACATTTATTAAATGCATTTGATTTATATGTATGCAAACCAATATGTTCCTTTACATGTTTACCCTTAGAACATATACATGTACAATAGGTGACATAATCAGTGTCATGCTAGCCTTTGTTTCTTACTCCTTTAATAACTAAATGTTTCCAGTAATACCAGTGAGGGCTTTAACCAGCTGCTTCAATTGCTTAAATGCTCAAATCCCACATAGTATAACATTTGCACAGCTGCATATTAGAAAGTGAAAGAGAAGGGTGGTCCATGATGGACCCCAAAACACACATAGGGAGCAAAAATAACAAAAAGTGCCATGCACTATACCAGCGTACTTGTAGGCCAATAGAAAATAAGCAATACATTATATATATGGTATATAAAGTTTTACTACAATAAGCATTAAAATAGTACTATCGTACCATCAGCAGATATTGTCTATATGTGGTGTCCTTACCTCACTCGGTCCAACAACAAGTATCTTCGCTTTAAACATTTTAAAGTGATCACAATATACAGATGATGCCAAACGTACTTAGAAAAAAAACCAATGTATATATGGAGCTCGGGTGAAAGCGGTGTTAATTACATGCACCCGCTCTGTAAGCAGCAGTAAGTATTGCAATGTCCCCCTGAAATGGGGATGAGATGTGCATTGCCTTGTTTTGTCGTTAACCGTGGCTTGTTTTAAAAGGCTACTGGTGCAAATAGGTCCGTCACGGTAAAAAGAGAGCAAAGCAACCCTCACAAGCGCTTCCGATCCCGTGCGAGGCCTAAAACATCCACAGCGTCTCAACTGTTACCATGACGATGAGAATTGTGAAAGCGGATTCGTTAAAGCCGTTTCCACAGAAACCGCTTCTGGTAAACCTGTGTTACATTCCACGGTCACACTTTCGCCGGTCAGTATATCGTGTAAAATGTGTAACCAGTATAGGATTTATAGTTAGATAACAACAAACAAACGAAGCGTCTGTTCACCTGTTTCTCTGCGATTCAAATTTTGTTTAAAACCTAAATATATATATAAAAAAAGCAGAGAACACGAAAACGCTTGGCATACGTTATTTTCACCGAATGTTAACCCCTTTTGTGACCCGACTGTTTTTAGAAATTGTGTACATTTCTTAACAATGGCTGTTTGGACATGTCTGTAGTGCTGGTGTTTAGCTGTCATTTCCTTCTCTCTAATTTAGTGTACCCATACAAACTATATACTGTTTTTTTCAGGACAAGAAAGGCTTTCTTTGGGTACCATTAATTTGATCACATCATCTTAATTTACTACACAGACAAAATAATAAAATATGGTTAAAATTGAAAACAAACACCTTTTCTCACTTTTAATTGAAAAATATTTTACTCGTCTACAAAAACTAATGAAAACCCCTGCTAAATATATTCTAATATTTGTCCTGAGATTAGAAATGTTTTGTTTTATGTGTTATAGGTCAATAAGTACAAGTAGCATTTTGCTATTCTGTAAGGGTGTCAATATATTCTAAAACATTTTTTCTTTACTATTCCAAGAACAAACAGTTCATTCAGGTTCCGGGGAACACTGGTCTGCAATATGCAGTAATAATTTCTCTAGTCCACAGCATTTATGGCATTCAACAAATGTAGCTCTTTGTAGACAGAGCTGTAAGCTGTGGGCTGCTAAAGGGCCAAAATGTGATATGTACCCAAAAATGTGAATGTTCTATGTTTGGAAGACTCTGATTTTTGCCCTGTTAGGTCTGAAAACCACGAGGCACCTATATGTATGATATATATTTGTAATGTGGAGATGTAGCTGAACACGTTTCGGGCGCTTTGTCTTTAGCTCCTCTAAAAAAATAGCTTGGTAAAATTTGTGGCCTCAAAGATGTCCCAAATAGGACATGGGGTGCAGGATGACCAGATGTAAATGTTGGAACATTGAAATACTGAAATGCACACCTCCTAAATGTGGCCTTTCAGCCTCCTAAAAGCTCAACAAACCTATACATGAGTGGTATCACTGTACTCAGATGTTGCTGAACATATATTAAGGTGTTGTTTGGCAGTGAGGTATATCAGGAGCTATAAATTCCTACCTGATTGGATATTTGTGTGTGTGTGTGTGTGTGTGTGAAAAAAATCACAAAATAATTACACATTTTAACAAAGGCTGGTGATAGAATTAGTGCATGGAAAGTGTTAAATTACCACAATTTGAAATACTCTGGATTGTCTGCTTTTCACATGTGGTTTGTGGTTTGATGGGTTAAATTGAATTGGCTGGTTTCAATGATGTCCCAAATAGGACATTGGGGCAGAATGACTACATGTCAAAATTCCAAGAAAATGTGCATGTCCCAAATGTAGCCTTTTAGGCCCCAAACAACCCGACAAACCTATGCATTGGTGTTATGATGTTACTTAAGGGATCTTGCTGAACAAAAATTAGGGTATTTCTTGCAGCATCACACAGCATATTGTCAAAATGAATTGGCAAAAAGTGTATTTATGTATTTTAATATTAAATTGCAGATTATAAGTGAGATTCAAATAAAACTCTAACTATCCTTTTAAAAACAACATATAACTTGTATAAGTATGTTTTTAAACAACAAGAGGAAAATTACATTTAAACAACCACATATCAAAAATCATTGACCCAGGAAAATACCTTGTCCTTTTACCAAGGGGATAAGTATATTACTGGTTATATGTATCATATGTATTTCATGTATATGTCATTCGGATCTAGTGAGTTCTGATTTGAACTACGCAAATATATATTTTATACTATACCACGTCATTGGGCTTTTTTATTATTTTACAGAATCAAGGAATACATGGACAGGGCCACCATCAGAAATCTTGGGGCCCAGACATGCTTAACGCCTGGGCCACCTTTGTCCCTCCCAACAGTCCACCCATGTCCATCCCAGTACCCCACCCGCTGCTCCACTCATCACTCCACCTTAAGATCCTCCCATAAGCTTAAGCATCATATTCCGGAGCCCAGAATTATCTTGTTGGGCCTAAGGAGGCGTGGCCTGCAGAATCATTACATTACATTTATTTATATAGCGCCTGCAGATCCCATAGGGCTGTTATAATCAGTGGGAAAATTTAAGCTCATACCCAATAACAAACTGGTACAAAAGACGAAGAGGGCCTTGCGGTCTTACAATCTAGTCCTTTACACCGGCACCTCTACTACAGCTGGGTCACATAATATACATTACATGACCATGTGGCAGCGTAGACACTGCGGTCAAGCAGAGGGACCGGCTTTACTCCTCTCTCAGAAAATATTATATTAGGTATTTATTGGATTTGGTGACGATTGTTTATTCCTAGAGACCAGAACAGAATTCAATGTCAGACCCTGTTATTTGCTTATCTTTGAGATCTTTCAACACAATTCTTAAAAAAAGAATGGATTTTCACCTCAATCACATAAAAAGCTCTACGTGTGTGAATAAATGTGTATATAAACAGCATAAACAGATTTGTAATTTTAGTGACAGATATTATTTTTGGTTTAAATGCCTTACTCAGTTACAAAAATAAATATCAGTAGGTCACACAGTCTCATAAAACGCCCTGGTAAAACCCTGCTGCCAGCTTTGCTTCTAACCACATCCCATACAAAAAGGTATTCCCTGTTTGTCCTTTTTCTCGCAAATCATGTTAAAGCAGTGGTAGTCGATACCCTCTTTGCTATCTTATTGTTAAGTTGCTCATTGTTGCTGATTGGTTGTGGTAATGGTGATCTGAGCTGACGAGAGATAATTTCTAGTAATCTCTCATCATGTAGTTTGCTAGTTTTGCTGATTTTGACACATATTTTGACTTGTCTAAGGTTAAATAGTCCCTGACTTTTACGCTTAAAGGGATACTTTACTGTTCCTGACAGCATCACTAAAGAAGAAGGCATATTAAAACACTCTGTGTACTATATTTTTTATATATTATTTTAGTTGGGGTTGGTCGTGAAGGTATCAGACACACTTTAGGTGACTAATGAGATGGAGTATATATATATATATTATAATATTTATTATAGTTTATATATATATTTATATATATATATACTCTATATGTGTGTTCCATGTGTTACATATTGTATTTATACAAAGTGCACATTCCAAATTGAGATTACAAATGCTTACACATACTATATATGTTTAGATTAAAGGATCTCTACGCATATAAATAGCTCCAGGACTCCAAAACGCACTCTAATATTCATTTTGTTATTTTATGGAACCTCTGTTAATATTTTAACACAAAAATCATTATCTGCTCACCACATTTTATTAAATTAAACTTAATGTTTATATATATGTGTTGTGTTTTTGGTGGATTATTATTTTTTTTCAATAATGAAGCAGTTATGAAAATTGTAAAAAAGTTGAAGCATCCACAATGTTTATTTTTTATCACCCATGTTGGCTTAAAGTTCTTTTGCTGCATTTGTCGTTCAGCTGGGTGGGCTCTACCCTTTGTGGCCTACATAGGATTTTGTTTTAAATTATTATTATTTTTGATGGTAAAGCGCCACAGTTCATAAAACTAGAATAACACTTCTTGATTTTTTGGTAGGTAGCCCAAATCCTAAAACATAAAAACATACATTTTTCTGTTATGGAAATAAAAAAATAATAATAAAATAAGAGCTCTGCCAAAAAAAGGTCAAGATATTGTGTCTTTATTGAATGCAACTTTATGTTACTGGCATATTGCCATGGGATTTTTTACTGTGGCTCCATAAGCCAAGTCCACAGGAATTTGATGGAAGACCATGTGGTCATGATCCTAAATATGAACATTTTTAGGGCCTGTTTTCTATAAGTTGTTCTTTAAATGGCAGGCATTACTGATTCACATTGTCCTTTGCATTGTATCCTCACAACTTAGAACTCTTTGGGTTTGACCTGGAGTCTGTAGATGATGCCCTGCCTCCACTGGTGCCAGGTTCAGTTTCTCCTTTCTCTGGGCAAGGGAACGGTGTGTGGCCATAGCCACGTTATTCCTGTTCCCTGCCTTGTTTTCCCTGCTCCCTTCCAAGTTCCCTTCCACTAAACCTCTCTGGGCTAGCCCTGTTCCTATGTGAAGAGGGAGATCTCTGGCTAGCCTACCTAGAGAAGTTCTCGTGTACATACTGTAAATATACTACAGCATTCACTGTAGAAACAATTCTTATTATTGCGCACAGGGGTAATCATTAATAAAGTTAGGCTCAATTATTTCCCATCAAAACGGTATACTTCACCAATTCCCAAGTACACAGCATATTAACAAGAATCCAAGCTCATTTTCATTTTCTGCTTCATGCACGTATACAAACTCCAAAGTGGGGATGAAAAATGTATTTTATTTTATGTGCTTTGCATATGCTATGAAGTATAGAAGAGAAATTGTATCATTTGCAACAACGCTATAGTGAGGTTCATCCTGTTCCTAGACCCCAGTAGGACATAGTTGATCTATAATACAGTAATAGGTAATATGGTACCATTATTTAATTATTTTATTTTTTAGTCTGGGTGCAATTCATTTCACATGAATAAACTACCTTTTTCACATTTCTCCAGCAACATTTCTCCCAGCCAGACTTCGGACTAAACAAGGTGATACTATTATCCTCTGATATCAGACACTCCATAAGTGCTGAAAATAAGGCCGCCATATGCTTCTGTGTGCGACATCAAATGCTATTTACAGCATCCATATGTATGGAATTACCTTTCACACTATGTTGTGTATGACATTATTGTTGAAGTGATCCTATTTACAGGAGGCTTCCAGGTCATGAGGGCAAGTTTGTAGAGTGTAAGAAGCTCATATGTAGGTGAGTACTCATGTGTGCCAGTGCGTAAGTGAGTTACCCGCACTGATAGCATTGACAGTAGCCATTGCTACATCTGTCACAATCATAATTAGGAGATACATTTGACATATTTAATGTATATTTACACTCGGGGTAAGCATAGTGTCTGGATTGTCCACAACATAGATCGTTATTGCCGTCCCTAAAATTCTTTAGAAACATAGACACATAGAAGCTGAATGCATAAGAACCATGCTTCTAGTGTGCCCATTGTTCCTGGTGTAAAGACCCTAATCATCTCCATGGTCTTCTGTTAGATTTATTCCTGTCTCAGTGAATAGTTCCTAGTGAATAAGACGTAGAAGAGTGTTTTAAAATAAATAAAACCATTAGTTGACTTTGAACAATTAGTGTCAAATACTAAGTATATAAACCTTATAAATTGCTGGTTCAAATGCCTGTGAATTGGTTTCATTGTTGTTTTAGTTGTATTTTTATGTTGAGCATGTTGATTATAGAAATGTTTATTTATCGCTTTTCTTGTGACAGAGATCTAAAGTTAGTATTACCAAGAAATGTATGACCAAAAAAAGTCATAAAAATTATTATATAATTATACTGTCCACACACATATGTAAAATACTACAAAGTTTATTTATTTATTACCCATCAGAAAAATGACTAGGGAATTGGAGAGCAATTATTAGTTGTTACTATTACTTACCAGTTTATATAGCGCCATCATATTTCAGTGCTGTACGATCGGCTGCTAGGTCATAACAAATAACAGTTTGCACGGAAACGAAAGATTAGGAGGGTTAGAGCAGAAAGCAGGAGTGAGAGTAGAAACAAACAAATAAACACAATACAGCATTAAAGTCACTGGGCACAATTCAATGGCACCAGACTAATCTCACCATACATACAACAATATTGAATACACAACAGAGGTAAAGGGGTTAGGGAAGTAACAGTTAAACGTAGACAGTGTCTAATACACCTACGGATGGCAAAAAGAGGGTGAAAATACAAAATGTTACAATGTAACTGTCTAGCATCCGTCACACCTCGTAAAATGTTTTTTTTAGAAAAGTGTCACTGTTTCAATTAAACTTAACTACAACCAAGTCATTCTAATTGAACTGCTTGCTTACAATCAGGAGAATTATTACAATGCTTCTTTGTATGCCGTTCATTACATTTGAACGGGTTTTTTTTTTTTTTTTTTTTACAAATTAAGCTTTATAAATTACTGGTGTGAAGTTCAAAGAACATTTTCATAATTGGCAACACCCCCTTCAAATGGAAATGTGCCTGGACTGCCAAATTACTTAAAATAGTTACATTTGTAGCAAGTAGTCTAATTGAATGACTTTGATTTGGTAAATCTATTTGTAAACCACATGACGAGAAAAATCTTACGCATCCATTCATGTACAGAAAATATGTTTTGAAATGTAACCATATCAATGCTGGCTTATTTATTAAAATAAGTTAAATCCATGCTACTCCTGCACTACGTAAAATTACGTAACTTTTGCGCGATTGCTGGTTTAATTGTTCACTAGATTTTAACATTTGTATGAACAGAGGTCCATTTTCCGTGTTCTGAATGCACACTGCTCTGAGTCTGTTTGCAGTTATATGCATAATAATATGGACTGGGTAGAGATTATTTAGCTTGCTAGTAAGAGGTCTGCTGTATTATCGTGAATCCCTGTCAGACATATGGCAACTCAGAGACATCTGCTACAACAAAAACAACATCTTGTTTCTGTTTCAAGTTAATAATCATTTTGTCTAGTACATAAAACAATGCATTGGTTTTAGGTCAGGCATGTAACTATACATACATTGTTTGACCATATGGATAATTTTGTTTCAGTAACACCAGGGATACGCAATCAAGCATTGAGACCATATGAAAGTTCTTTTATTGTATGAAGTAGTAACCAAAATGGTTACTCCACACTCAATGCAAAGACATGAAGTGAGTGCCCTTCGAAATAGACATGACACTTGAATCAGACACGCTATATGCTCTTTTTTATTTCACGTGACACCAATCTCTGACACCCCATACAAACTAGTGTGTGTTACTTTGCTTGTTATGAAATCAACGGAAGAAAGGACTTTAATATAATATTTAATAATAGATTTATAATACCCAATAGCTAGCCGACTGTTTGATGTCTATTAGACCTTGGCTAGAGCTTAAGGGTGGCAAATTATATCTATATTGTATATGAAGCTCCATTTCTCAGAGCTGGATTATCATTTAGAAACACTAGGCATATGCCTACAGCCTTCATGGACTTATTGTTACCAGTGCTATACTAGATAATCCATCAGTTACATTGCCAACAGCTGCATAGCAGCAGGCAGCAGCACCATCCAGCTAGGAGTAAATGTTATGTGAACCCCCAAAACCATCTCCCATTGTGTGGGTCTTAATCTGAAGATGGGAATATTATTAATGGAGTGGCATGTGAGGTAGACGTGGGGCTCCCTGTTGGATACACACGACTGCATTTTATGCCATGATGCGCATTTATCCAGCAGGCAGCTGCACACTTAAGCATTGGACCAGCTTCACACTAAAGCAATAAGTGGTCCTCTCAGGCATTTGCCCATTGTCCCCAATAGCCAGTCCAGTACTAGAATGCTAGTAACAAATAGTTGCTACATGGTGAAAACCTGAGGTATGTCTTGTAAGGTTGGTGCTGATTTAAGATTATGTTTATATTCTCCTCCAGGACCACAAAGTTCAGGACCGCTCTACATAGAAAAATAATATTTAAAGAGGACATGGCGCT
>VKOC01002305.1:0-10716 GCA_009364415.1 Spea multiplicata | reverse complement strand
AACACACACACCAGGAAACGCTCTGCAACACCGACACCCAAACACACACACGCCAGGACAGGCCAGTGTACCAGTGTATCGCCCCGAACCAGCACTATGTGTATTTATGCCCCCAGCCTGCCCCTTACTTTAGTATTGATTTATGTAATTCACAAGTGGGTGCTGGCTGGGGGTATCACATAAATCAATACTAAAGGGGGGCTGGGCGGAGGGATAAATATACAAAGGGGCTAGCTGGGAGCAATACACAAGGGTTTACATATTGCTGACCAGCCCAGATAAAATACTGCACTGCAGTATGGGGGATGTATATCTGACTAGTTGGTTCCCTTCCATGGGTCCATACATCTTCCATACTGCAGGGCAGCATTTTATCTGGAAAACATGGCCGATGTGGTCACCCTTGTGTATTGCCCCCAGCTAGACTCATATTGGATATATTACATACATCTTTTTAATATATCATTAAGAAATTCACATTTAAATGTTAAATTTTGGTCTATGAAGAATCACTATTTGTCTAAAATTGTTGTTTTAGTTTTAACTATTATGTTAACGTACTTGGACCGCCATATGTTGTTTCTGCAAAAGGAAACACAAAACAAGAGTAAATAATAAAGAGTCGTCCATTTTATAAAGCCTATGATCATAAGGATTCTAGTTTTCAATATTGTATACCAATTTCAATACGTATATAAAATGTACATAGATGCATAAAAAAATGCATCTGTATTTGACCTCTAGTCATTTAGTGCATTTTGATAAAAAGTATTTTGTTGTCTATTAGGAAAAAAAATAACAGAGTTCTAAAACAAATCTTCACAATATGTTTCACAATTTTACCAAAACAAAGTACACCTGAAAATTCAGACTGTTTAGATCAAGGGTTTAACCAACAAAACATACATTTGAAAAATTGACATGGCTATAAAATGTAATATTTGTTTAAATGTACAGCTTTTAGTGGTGTTGTTCTTCTTGTGTTTTCTTGTAGTGGAATTTCTTCTTTTTGTGAGAGCCAATCATACAAACTGCTATGAATAATCATCATATATCTAGTATGTTACATACAACTTTTTAAGATATCATTAAGAAATTCACATTTACATGTTAACTTTTGGTCTATGAAGAATCACTATTTGTCTAAAATTGTTGTTTTAGTTTTAACTATTGTGTTAACGTACTTGGACCGGTATATGTTGTTTCTGCAAAAGGAAACACAAAACAAGAGTAAATAATAAAGAGTTGTCCATTTTATAAAGCCTATGATCATAAGGATTCTAGTTTTCAATATTGTATACCAATTTCAATACGTATATAAAATGTACATAGATGCATAAAAAATGCATCTGCATTTGACCTCTAGTCATTTAATGCATTTTGATAAAAAGTATTTTGTTGTCTGTTTGGAAAAAAAATAACAGAGGTCTAAAACGAATTTCACTATATGTTTCACAATTATACCAAAACTAAATACACTGGAAAATTCAGACGGTTTAAATGTAATATTTGTTTAAATGTAGAGATTTTATTAGGGTTGTTGTTCTCGTGTTTTCTTTTAGTTGGATTACCTATTTTTGTGAGTGCCAATCATACAAACTGCTATGAATAATCATCATATGTCTAGTATGCTACATACAACCTTTGATATACATAAATCAAGATATCATAAAGAAATTCACATTTAAATGTTAAGTTTTGGTCTATGAAGAATCACTATTTGTCTAAAATTGTTGTTTTAGTTTTGATTATTGTGGTAACATACTTGGACCGCCATATGTTGTTTCTGCAAAAGGAAACACAAAACAAGAGTAAATAATAACGAGTTGTCCATTTTATAATGCCTATGATCATAAGGCAGGGGTGTCCAACCTGCGGCCCTCCAGCTGCTGCAAGACTACATCTCCCATAGCCCTCTTTCATCTAAGGGACTGGCTAAGGAGGATGGGAGATGTAGTCCTGCAGCAGCCGGAGAGCCGCAGGTTGGAGGCCCCTGTCATAAGGAATCTAGTTTTCAATATTGTATACCAATTTCAATACGCATATAAAATTTAAATAGTTGCATAAGAAAATGCATTTTTATTTGACCTCCAGTCATTTAATGCATTTTGATAGGGTATATTTTGGTGTCTATTAGGAAAAACAATTACAGATTTTTAAAACAAGTTCTGACACTACATTTCACAATTTTACCAAAAGAAAATACACCGGAAAACTCAGACTGTTTAGATCAAGGGTTCAACCAACTCAATGTACATTTGAAAAATTTCTATGGCTATGAAATGTAATATTTGTTTAAATGTAGTGATTTTATTAGTGTCATCATATGTCTAGTATGTTACATACATGTTTTTAAGATATCATTCACATTTAAGTTTTTTAATTTTGGTATGATGGTATGATAATTTAGCTGTCACACCACCTGGATATCCTTTGAACGCAAAATGTTTTATGGTTTCAAAGGTGGCTTTGAGTGTAGTGGGATATTATCCTTTGTGATTGCCAGTCATACAGAGGGTATGCCTGGGAGGGGAAAGCGTTTCCTCACACAGTGCGCCGGCGCCACAGCAGTGAGCTGCAGGCCTGCGTTAGGCGGCTGTAGGGCCGCATAGACATCTGCACTGCCCCCCAGTGATGCTTGGCCGGACCAGTAAAATCTACAAGAGGTTTCATAGGTTTTGTTAGTGGGATTCCTTCATACAAGGTGGTATAAATCATTATCTATATTTATAGCATGTAACATATGTATTTAAGAAAAAACACTGAAAAATTCACAGTTAAATGTTTAATTTTGATCTATGAAGAATCATTTTTTTTGCCATAACCACTGGTTTAGATTTAACCATCATGGTAACATACCTGGACCGGCATTTGGTGTTTCTGCAAAAGGAAACGCAAAGCAAGAGTAAATAATAATCAGGCATCCACTGTAACCCCTTAACAAGATTTTTTTTTACATCTGGTATGCTGGGAATTGTGCCCCAATAGCACCCAGAAATAGAAAAACTGCTAAACAAAAGTAAATATTTGAAAGTTGACATCCCAAAGTATTTTACTTGGGGCATTTTAATACTTTTTATTTAACTATTTTAGCACCAGTCTGTCCTAAACATTGCAGTGAAATTTCATTTCTAACAAACCCATTGTATCCAAATACAGTATTTCAGTACATTTCTTTCCCTGGGTAACTGGAATTACTGAAACAACTTGTGATTTGTATTCAGAAACACCCGCCGAATACAGAAATACACGTATGGTAGGGGCTGTCTTTTAGGAACTGTGGGTTAAAATTGGAATATGCGCAGTACAGTTTTCAAACGTGGAATTTTGACAGATCAGTTTGTTGGGTCCAGGCCTCATCTAAGACACAGTAAAGGTCCCATATTTCATTTTAAGCCCCTAAAACTATATATTTCCAAAAACTAGACAGTTTAGGGAATCTAGTTAGGGTAAGTTGACCAGATCTTTAAAATGAAATCTGAGGCCTTTTTGTTAAATTTGCAAATGGTAAAAAAAAACTGTTTGATAAGCATATTTTCATCAAACTCTATATGCAGTTTATTTGGTATATGTTTACAAGTGGTTGTATGATATACCTTATTTCTTACATGTTGTCCATGAGATAAAAATAATACCTCCACAATTTAGTGCCACTAATCCTTTTCAATAAGATATGTAGATTGAAATAGAGTAAATAACACAAAGCCTTTACTTTTCCTCTCACTGATTTCTGGGCCTAGAAAGTTTTGTCCTCTGAAGTAACTACAAATTCAAGAGGGTGTTTTATAGATAAGTAAAAATTAAATAATTCATTTTATTCCTACAGTAAGTAAAGTGCCAGGAAACAGATGACAAAATACACACACCACGACAGGCTCTGACACACCAACACCCAAACACATACCAGGAAAGGCTCTTCCACATCGACACCCAAACACACACACCAGGAAACGCTCTGCAACACCGACACCCAAACACACACACGCCAGGACAGGCCAGTGTACCAGTGTATCGCCCCGAACCAGCACTATGTGTATTTATGCCCCCAGCCTGCCCCTTACTTTAGTATTGATTTATGTAATTCACAAGTGGGTGCTGGCTGGGGGTATCACATAAATCAATACTAAAGGGGGGCTGGGCGGAGGGATAAATATACAAAGGGGCTAGCTGGGAGCAATACACAAGGGTTTACATATTGCTGACCAGCCCAGATAAAATACTGCACTGCAGTATGGGGGATGTATATCTGACTAGTTGGTTCCCTTCCATGGGTCCATACATCTTCCATACTGCAGGGCAGCATTTTATCTGGAAAACATGGCCGATGTGGTCACCCTTGTGTATTGCCCCCAGCTAGACTCATATTGGATATATTACATACATCTTTTTAATATATCATTAAGAAATTCACATTTAAATGTTAAATTTTGGTCTATGAAGAATCACTATTTGTCTAAAATTGTTGTTTTAGTTTTAACTATTATGTTAACGTACTTGGACCGCCATATGTTGTTTCTGCAAAAGGAAACACAAAACAAGAGTAAATAATAAAGAGTCGTCCATTTTATAAAGCCTATGATCATAAGGATTCTAGTTTTCAATATTGTATACCAATTTCAATACGTATATAAAATGTACATAGATGCATAAAAAAATGCATCTGTATTTGACCTCTAGTCATTTAGTGCATTTTGATAAAAAGTATTTTGTTGTCTATTAGGAAAAAAAATAACAGAGTTCTAAAACAAATCTTCACAATATGTTTCACAATTTTACCAAAACAAAGTACACCTGAAAATTCAGACTGTTTAGATCAAGGGTTTAACCAACAAAACATACATTTGAAAAATTGACATGGCTATAAAATGTAATATTTGTTTAAATGTACAGCTTTTATTGGTGTTGTTCTTCTTGTGTTTTCTTGTAGTGGAATTTCTTCTTTTTGTGAGAGCCAATCATACAAACTGCTATGAATAATCATCATATATCTAGTATGTTACATACAACTTTTTAAGATATCATTAAGAAATTCACATTTACATGTTAACTTTTGGTCTATGAAGAATCACTATTTGTCTAAAATTGTTGTTTTAGTTTTAACTATTGTGTTAACGTACTTGGACCGGTATATGTTGTTTCTGCAAAAGGAAACACAAAACAAGAGTAAATAATAAAGAGTTGTCCATTTTATAAAGCCTATGATCATAAGGATTCTAGTTTTCAATATTGTATACCAATTTCAATACGTATATAAAATGTACATAGATGCATAAAAAATGCATCTGCATTTGACCTCTAGTCATTTAATGCATTTTGATAAAAAGTATTTTGTTGTCTGTTTGGAAAAAAAATAACAGAGGTCTAAAACGAATTTCACTATATGTTTCACAATTATACCAAAACTAAATACACTGGAAAATTCAGACGGTTTAAATGTAATATTTGTTTAAATGTAGAGATTTTATTAGGGTTGTTGTTCTCGTGTTTTCTTTTAGTTGGATTACTTATTTTTGTGAGTGCCAATCATACAAACTGCTATGAATAATCATCATATGTCTAGTATGCTACATACAACCTTTGATATACATAAATCAAGATATCATAAAGAAATTCACATTTAAATGTTAAGTTTTGGTCTATGAAGAATCACTATTTGTCTAAAATTGTTGTTTTAGTTTTGATTATTGTGGTAACATACTTGGGCCGCCATATGTTGTTTCTGCAAAAGGAAACACAAAACAAGAGTAAATAATAACGAGTTGTCCATTTTATAATGCCTATGATCATAAGGCAGGGGTGTCCAACCTGCGGCCCTCCAGCTGCTGCAAGACTACATCTCCCATAGCCCTCTTTCATCTAAGGGACTGGCTAAGGAGGATGGGAGATGTAGTCCTGCAGCAGCCGGAGAGCCGCAGGTTGGAGGCCCCTGTCATAAGGAATCTAGTTTTCAATATTGTATACCAATTTCAATACGCATATAAAATTTAAATAGTTGCATAAGAAAATGCATTTTTATTTGACCTCCAGTCATTTAATGCATTTTGATAGGGTATATTTTGGTGTCTATTAGGAAAAACAATTACAGATTTTTAAAACAAGTTCTGACACTACATTTCACAATTTTACCAAAAGAAAATACACCGGAAAACTCAGACTGTTTAGATCAAGGGTTCAACCAACTCAATGTACATTTGAAAAATTTCTATGGCTATGAAATGTAATATTTGTTTAAATGTAGTGATTTTATTAGTGTCATCATATGTCTAGTATGTTACATACATGTTTTTAAGATATCATTCACATTTAAGTTTTTTAATTTTGGTATGATGGTATGATAATTTAGCTGTCACACCACCTGGATATCCTTTGAACGCAAAATGTTTTATGGTTTCAAAGGTGGCTTTGAGTGTAGTGGGATATTATCCTTTGTGATTGCCAGTCATACAGAGGGTATGCCTGGGAGGGGAAAGCGTTTCCTCAAACAGTGCGCCGGCGCCACAGCAGTGAGCTGCAGGCCTGCGTTAGGCGGCTGTCGGGCCGCATAGACATCTGCACTGCCCCCCAGTGATGCTTGGCCGGACCAGTAAAATCTACAAGAGGTTTCATAGGTTTTGTTAGTGGGATTCCTTCATACAAGGTGGTATAAATCATTATCTATATTTATAGCATGTAACATATGTATTTAAGAAAAAACACTGAAAAATTCACAGTTAAATGTTTAATTTTGATCTATGAAGAATCATTTTTTTTGCCATAACCACTGGTTTAGATTTAACCATCATGGTAACATACCTGGACCGGCATTTGGTGTTTCTGCAAAAGGAAACGCAAAGCAAGAGTAAATAATAATCAGGCATCCACTGTAACCCCTTAACAAGATTTTTTTTTACATCTGGTATGCTGGGAATTGTGCCCCAATAGCACCCAGAAATAGAAAAACTGCTAAACAAAAGTAAATATTTGAAAGTTGACATCCCAAAGTATTTTACTTGGGGCATTTTAATACTTTTTATTTAACTATTTTAGCACCAGTCTGTCCTAAACATTGCAGTGAAATTTCATTTCTAACAAACCCATTGTATCCAAATACAGTATTTCAGTACATTTCTTTCCCTGGGTAACTGGAATTACTGAAACAACTTGTGATTTGTATTCAGAAACACCCGCCGAATACAGAAATACACGTATGGTAGGGGCTGTCTTTTAGGAACTGTGGGTTAAAATTGGAATATGCGCAGTACAGTTTTCAAACGTGGAATTTTGACAGATCAGTTTGTTGGGTCCAGGCCTCATCTAAGACACAGTAAAGGTCCCATATTTCATTTTAAGCCCCTAAAACTATATATTTCCAAAAACTAGACAGTTTAGGGAATCTAGTTAGGGTAAGTTGACCAGATCTTTAAAATGAAATCTGAGGCCTTTTTGTTAAATTTGCAAATGGTAAAAAAAACTGTTTGATAAGCATATTTTCATCAAACTCTATATGCAGTTTATTTGGTATATGTTTACAAGTGGTTGTATGATATACCTTATTTCTTACATGTTGTCCATGAGATAAAAATAATACCTCCACAATTTAGTGCCACTAATCCTTTTCAATAAGATATGTAGATTGAAATAGAGTAAATAACACAAAGCCTTTACTTTTCCTCTCACTGATTTCTGGGCCTAGAAAGTTTTGTCCTCTGAAGTAACTACAAATTCAAGAGGGTGTTTTATAGATAAGTAAAAATTAAATAATTCATTTTATTCCTACAGTAAGTAAAGTGCCAGGAAACAGATGACAAAATACACACACCACGACAGGCTCTGACACACCAACACCCAAACACATACCAGGAAAGGCTCTTCCACATCGACACCCAAACACACACACCAGGAAACGCTCTGCAACACCGACACCCAAACACACACACGCCAGGACAGGCCAGTGTACCAGTGTATCGCCCCGAACCAGCACTATGTGTATTTATGCCCCCAGCCTGCCCCTTACTTTAGTATTGATTTATGTAATTCACAAGTGGGTGCTGGCTGGGGGTATCACATAAATCAATACTAAAGGGGGGCTGGGCGGAGGGATAAATATACAAAGGGGCTAGCTGGGAGCAATACACAAGGGTTTACATATTGCTGACCAGCCCAGATAAAATACTGCACTGCAGTATGGGGGATGTATATCTGACTAGTTGGTTCCCTTCCATGGGTCCATACATCTTCCATACTGCAGGGCAGCATTTTATCTGGAAAACATGACCGATGTGGTCACCCTTGTGTATTGCCCCCAGCTAGACTCATATTGGATATATTACATACATCTTTTTAATATATCATTAAGAAATTCACATTTAAATGTTAAATTTTGGTCTATGAAGAATCACTATTTGTCTAAAATTGTTGTTTTAGTTTTAACTATTATGTTAACGTACTTGGACCGCCATATGTTGTTTCTGCAAAAGGAAACACAAAACAAGAGTAAATAATAAAGAGTCGTCCATTTTATAAAGCCTATGATCATAAGGATTCTAGTTTTCAATATTGTATACCAATTTCAATACGTATATAAAATGTACATAGATGCATAAAAAAATGCATCTGTATTTGACCTCTAGTCATTTAGTGCATTTTGATAAAAAGTATTTTGTTGTCTATTAGGAAAAAAAATAACAGAGTTCTAAAACAAATCTTCACAATATGTTTCACAATTTTACCAAAACAAAGTACACCTGAAAATTCAGACTGTTTAGATCAAGGGTTTAACCAACAAAACATACATTTGAAAAATTGACATGGCTATAAAATGTAATATTTGTTTAAATGTACAGCTTTTAGTGGTGTTGTTCTTCTTGTGTTTTCTTGTAGTGGAATTTCTTCTTTTTGTGAGAGCCAATCATACAAACTGCTATGAATAATCATCATATATCTAGTATGTTACATACAACTTTTTAAGATATCATTAAGAAATTCACATTTACATGTTAACTTTTGGTCTATGAAGAATCACTATTTGTCTAAAATTGTTGTTTTAGTTTTGATTATTGTGGTAACATACTTGGACCGCCATATGTTGTTTCTGCAAAAGGAAACACAAAACAAGAGTAAATAATAACGAGTTGTCCATTTTATAATGCCTATGATCATAAGGCAGGGGTGTCCAACCTGCGGCCCTCCAGCTGCTGCAAGACTACATCTCCCATAGCCCTCTTTCATCTAAGGGACTGGCTAAGGAGGATGGGAGATGTAGTCCTGCAGCAGCCGGAGAGCCGCAGGTTGGAGGCCCCTGTCATAAGGAATCTAGTTTTCAATATTGTATACCAATTTCAATACGCATATAAAATTTAAATAGTTGCATAAGAAAATGCATTTTTATTTGACCTCCAGTCATTTAATGCATTTTGATAGGGTATATTTTGGTGTCTATTAGGAAAAACAATTACAGATTTTTAAAACAAGTTCTGACACTACATTTCACAATTTTACCAAAAGAAAATACACCGGAAAACTCAGACTGTTTAGATCAAGGGTTCAACCAACTCAATGTACATTTGAAAAATTTCTATGGCTATGAAATGTAATATTTGTTTAAATGTAGTGATTTTATTAGTGTCATCATTTGTCTAGTATGTTACATACATGTTTTTAAGATATCATTCACATTTAAGTTTCTAATTTTGGTATGATGGTATGATAATTTAGCTGTCACACCACCTGGATATCCTTTGAACGCAAAATGTTTTATGGTTTCAAAGGTGGCTTTGAGTGTAGTGGGATATTATCCTTTGTGATTGGCAGTCATACAGAGGGTATGCCTGGGAGGGGAAAGCGTTTCCTCACACAGTGCGCCGGCGCCACAGCAGTGAGCTGCAGGCCTGCGTTAGGCGGCTGTCGAGCTGCATAGACATCTGCACTGCCCCCCAGTGATTCTTGGCCGGACCAGTGAAATCTACAAGAGAGGTAAGGGGGTGTGAGGGAGTGAATGAATCGGACAGACAGGCTGTTTAGAGGGGCAGAGTTTAAACAGGCAGGTTGCTTCAGGAAGGGCAGAGGTGGCATAGGCAGGTTGCTTTAGGTGCAAAGGTGGCACAAGCAGGTTTTTCAGGGGCAGAGTTGACACTGGCAGGATGTTTCAGGGGCAGAGTTGACACTGGCAGGATGTTTCAGGGGCAGAGTTGGCACAACCAGGCTGTTCTATGGGCAGTGGTGGCACAGGCAGCCAGTTTTAGAGGCAGATGTGGCATGGGCAGGCTGTTTTAGGGACAGCTGCGGCATGGGGAGGCTGTTTTAGGGGCAGCTGCGGCATGGGGAGGCTGTTTTAGGGGAGATGCAGCAAGGGGGGGCTGTTTTTGGAGCAGCTGTGGCACCGGAGGCTGCTTCAGTGGGAGCGGCTATAAAATATATTATCTGTCTCAATATATTGGTTGATGGCAGACGAGCCCCCTGCTGGCGACCAATAGGGTCGCTCGTACAGACTGTTAAACTCCTGGTGCCGTAATTGTCCGGCAGATCCCGCTGGTCTCCCTGTTCTATCATTTATTAACTAATAGAACCAGTGGGATCTGCTGGGTAAGTTGCAGCATTGGGATTTTAAAAGTCTGCACGAGCGACTGCCAATGGCATTGGCAGGGTAAGTTTTAAAACCCCAATGCTGCAACTTACCCTGCCGATGCCATTGATCTCCCTCCCTGTTCAATTAGTTAAAGACCAGTGGCATCTGCAGGG
>VKOC01002303.1:0-28829 GCA_009364415.1 Spea multiplicata | reverse complement strand
ATATTTAAACGTCATTTCAGCATGGGGAGTGTAAGTACAGATGTATTCAAACACTAATTTTCATTTGTTGTGGATAAGTTAGGAGTAATATTAAATGTTTAATATTTGTATTATCTGACTGATTTATGATATTAACAAACTAAAATCCACTGTGCCTTAAGTGGTGCTTGTGGGGTACGTGCTATCAGCAGATAAGCCTTTCCCTTTCCATTATCTGACAGAAGCCTGTCTAGGACATGGGTAAATACTCCCTCCGTGATCAGCTTGCAGAAATATTTAATGCTTTTATCTGCCCCATTAACAGATGTAGTGTACAATGTTGTATACCAAGCTGTTTGTAGAATCTTAGAACTTGTAATTATTGGAACTTATGTAAATAACTATAACAACTGTTTATCCCAGGAATTAAAGCAGAACCAGGTTCTGGAAGCAAAGATTTTTCACTCTGAATATAGAACTGGTGTTGCCGTATTAACTGGTGCATTAAAATTTACACTTGCATCAAACCTTGATGACTTCAAACTACGCAGAATGCCAGAAATCCCAGGTATTATGTCAACATGAAGTGGAATATCCTTATGCTAGAGTGTTATGTTTCATTTTATTTATTGATTTACTCCTTTCTTTCCATTTCAGGTCCCAAAATTCCGCCTTCGTGTTGGACTGTTCTTTTTCAGGATAGAACAGCTCTAGTTTTAGTTGCTGTTGGCAAAGACTTGTACCTCCTAGACACTACATCTTGCTCTCCATTGGTGAGTAAAAAAAACCCAAAAAACAAGATTCATCAGGTCTAACACTACTATTTGTTTCAACAGGTAGAATTAATACAAATGCCAGTTATGGCAAATATAAGAGTACTAGTATAAACTTTATGATAATAATGGAGAGTTTTTCAAAATATTAAATCAAACACCTTTACCGTGCACCCCTTTTCTCAATATTCAAACCTTTTGAACAGTGGTATATGCAGGTTATGATTAATTGTATGGTTTTAGATGAGATTAGCAGTGGCCTAATGAGGAAGTTTACAATTTTGTGATTCAGCTCTGTACATGATAAATGAATAAATATGCACAAGTCAATGAAACATAAAAAATAAATAAACCTAGGTAATTGCGTTTGATGAAAATGTTGTAATTCCACCTTGGGGAATCCCATCCCATGGGAGCATACCTCCTATCGTCCTGTCCTCACCGAGACACAGAGGTCTACTTCCATGAGATAAAATAGCAAAACATAAACTACACTGATTTCCAAGCATAAGTACAATCTACAGATAATTTTAATTAGAAAGAAAAAATACCTTTTTTTTTTTTACTTTTACTTTTACTTTAATCCTGTTCATTTTCTTCCAGACCCTTCCTGGAATGAGCCCCATGGCGGGGGCCTATCTGCAGATGTCGGTGTCTTTTCATTATAAATACATTGCACTCTTCACAGACACTGGGTATATGTGGATGGGTAAATCTTCACTAAAGGTACTATATGCAGAGAAATATTAGTAAAGAGACTAAAGCATCCTAAATGTACAATACCCCTATTGAAATGTTCAGATGCATATGTAATGGTTTTGAGACTTGATTGTTCTGCTTTTTTAGAGTGAAAGGGAGCGCAGAAAGAAAAACCTTACACATTTGACAGCGAAACTAAATTCTGATAGGCTAATTGATATTTCATAATATCATAGAAAGGCATAATTTACATAATTGTCACTAAACTTACAATCCAAAGATGAGAGTTCTATACCTAGTAAAGTACTCTGAGTACTTCCATATATATTATTGTTTTCTTAAAATATGTTTAGAAGCTACAGGTACGCTCCTCCTCTGTGGTCAACATATACATTTTCTTAGTTCTACTTGTGCTCAGGTTAGTGCAGTCAACCCCGCCTGTATTGATATCTGTATTAATTAATACAATAAACAAATTTATTTTTTCATCTTTTTAGGAGAAACTGGGTGATTTTACTTCAGATATTCGGATAGTTCCAAAACAAATGGCCTGGTAAACATGCATGTCTATTTTTTTTTTTTTTTTTTTGTAGAGTGTAATAATTCAAGGCTATGTCAGTCAAATCACTATAGCGAATGGTCCTATATCTTATGACTTTGGTTCCTTCAGTTCTGATAAGATGCCAGTCTTATTACACATTACCAGTTCGCTTAGTAACAATAGAATACCTTTGCCTACATTGTGTGATATTTAAATTTGACTTTTGGTAATCCCATTTAGCAAAACATTTGATTTTGATTCTTAAAAAAGCTTATTATTGTTTATTGCTTTGTATAGCGCCATAAAATTCTGTAGCGCTGTACCATTATACAGTATAAATGGTATACAGTATAAATGATTAGTTTATTTAACATCAGTTGCCTGTATTTGAAGACATTCTCTTCATGGCATTAAAAGGGAACCCAGATGAACACTGTATGTACCAAAAGTGTGTTTGTTGCTTTGTGGTGTGTTGAATGGTTCTTTTGACACCCAAACCTTAAATCTCTTAAAATGTAAATTATGCTTGTTGCTTCTATTGTAGATTCAAAACATTCTAGATTGTGTAATAAATGATATACACAACATTGTCCAATATGTAAGTAATCAAGTTACATAGTGATTTACTTTAATGATATCTACCTCAATAAGGATTTATTACTTGGTGTATTGTATGTGTAGGTGCACACGGCCACGCAGTAAGCAGATTGCAGTTGCTATAATGTGGGACAGACTACTACTTGTGGCTGGAAACGCGAAAGAAGGCATTCAATATCCTTTATGTAAATGTGAGTAATTTCATTAATTGCCAAGGAGTGAAAAATCTATATAAAGTTAGGGATACATACCGTATTAGCTCGATTATAAGACAACCCCCCAAATTTGAATATTAATTTAGGAACAAAAGAAAAATCCTGAATATAAGACTACCCTATAAGAATTATTTTTCACTAGTAAATATTATTTTTCCATGTTTAATAAAAACTGACTGAGAAAAATGCATTGTTTGTTTTTATTTCCTTTTATTTGCCAACCTGCCCCCACAGAAATGCCTTATACCCCCTTATATGCCACTCTTACCCTCCCCCGAATTACCAGTGCTTCCCTAGACTTGTCCCCCCCAAGCTTCAGATTCCTTTGTGTCTAGTGGGGCAGCCGGTGGAAGTCTGAGTGTTGCGCGTAGGCAACCTCCACTGCTGCTGGTACTTTCTATGAATGAGCACCGGAAGGTCATCTGATGCTGGCTTTCCGTCATAGAAGCCCCAGAGGAAGTGCCGGCAGCAGCAGGGGTTGTCTGCGCGCATTGTGCAGACATCCACTGGCTGCCAGAGAGGAGGATCTGGGTCCCCTGCAGCGCTGCAGGGGATCTGGATCTTAGTCTTGTAGTCAGACCTCTATTTGAGGTCTGATTAGAAGACGACCCCGAATATAAGACAATGGTTAGTCTTAACAGCATTGTCTTATAATTGAGCGAATATGGTATTAAAAAAACCTGTAAACCTGCCCCCCCAACTCTTGAGAAAACACTTAAGCAAACCTTACTTATTTTTAAAGGAAGGCCTACACAATTATTATCAGAAGCATTACGAAGTAGTACCATTTGCTTCATCAAACCTCTTTTAATGTAAGTAGATTTTCTGAAGAGAAAAAAGTTTACTCTCTTATTTCGTTAGAGATCAGCAAAGCTTTTTATCAATCCTTGTGCCCTTAAAATTCATAGAAGGAAAAGAAAAAAAACACTGCTTGTTGATTTACTCTGTAAGTGCTTCCTGACAGTTTATTGGTCTTTAGTAAGGCTATTGAACATGCTCACTTACCTATTCCTGTTTGCGCACAGGGCACATGTTAAAATATTCCTTTTTGGCTCACTGCAGGTCTGAGTCCTGTAGTGCTCTTCATGCTGCAGGCATGGAATGCTGGTAGACAGACCATGGTATCAAGGCAAGAAAAGGAATGAAAGCTCTGTAGCTACTCTTTTCTACACAGGACAACATTTTTGAGCATGATTCTAGGCAAAACTATACTTTTGTTTTATATAACGTGTTATAACACTTATAGGAACAAAAATATACTGCTTTTGCAGATGCAAGTATACTGAAGGTAATACCGGTAAGACAAGGTTTTTTCCATAGCAAATGCTCTGAAAAATAGCCCTCATCTTATAATCGGGATAGTCTTGTAATCAGACCTCAAATAGGTCTGACTAAGATCCAGATCCCCCGCAGCGCTGCAGGGGACCTGGATCCTCCTGTCTTATGCCCCCCCAACTTAACGGTGCTTCTGAGTCCCTTGTGTGTAGCCGGGGCAGCATGTAGA
Source organism: Spea multiplicata (assembly GCA_009364415.1). Classification (NCBI taxonomy): domain Eukaryota; kingdom Metazoa; phylum Chordata; class Amphibia; order Anura; family Pelobatidae; genus Spea; species Spea multiplicata. Next base: position 24,521 of record VKOC01002303.1, on the reverse strand, counting down.
CATCTACGCGATTCGCGTAGACAACTTCCGCTGCAGCCGGAAGGAGGTGCGATTAGCAGCGGGGGTTGTCTGCGTCCATCGTCCATCGGTGCGGGGAATTCTCTCTGACAGTCTGACAGAGGGTGTATGCGCGATGGACGTAGGCAACCCCTGCTGCTAATCGCACCTTTTTCCGACTGCAGCGGAAGTTGCCTACGCGACTCGCGTAGACGTCTACCTGCTGCCCGGACAAGACACCGGGAGTCATTAGTAGGGCTGCAACTAACGATTACTTTAATAATCGATTAGTTGGCCGATTATTTTTTCGATTAATCTGATAAAAAAATGCAATTTTTTTAAATTTAAAATAATGTAATAAAAAACGTACAATTTACACTTTCATCTCTTTATTGCAATGGCCTCTCTCTATTCACCTTCTTATTTTACTGACATAATAATTAAAAGCTACAAGAACCCAAAACAGTGTTTCTCAAACTAGGTTTTAATACAAAGTTATTAGTAAATTATATGTATAATATTTTTCATATTTAATAAAAACTATGAGAAAAAAAGCCTTGTTTATATTTTCTTTTATTTACCAAACTGCCCCCAGTTATGCACATCTGACCCCCAGCTTGCCACTCTGCCCCCATATATGCCTTATACCTCTTATAACCCAGAGATTCCACTGTGCCCCCTGATATGCCACTGTGCCCTGATATGCCTTATACTCCTTATATGCTAGTGATCTGCAACTGAGCCCCCTGATATACCTTTTACCCCCAGATATGTTTTATGCCTCCCTGTTTTTATGCTCCTCCCCCCTCCCATACTCCACTCTGCCTCCTGTCTGCAATGGAGGTTCACAAGACACCAGGGAGCCGGGTAGAGAGGCAGAGTGGCGTATGGGAGGGGGAGGAACCAGAGTGGTGTATGGGAGGGTGGCTCCCATCATTTCTTGCTGCTGATTGGCTGTTTTAAGCATCCAGTCAGTGGCAGGAAAGTGCTCCCATTGAACCTTCTCACACGTGCACTCATGGGTCTGAATAGAACCCCCCAAGCATTTGCCAAATCAGTGCCATGATAATTAAAGGAAACACATAGAATTCTCACACATTTAAGTGCATATAATGGTTGAAATGTCCCTTTAATAGATGTATTTACAGAAGTGTTAAATTCAACAATGTAGGCGGAACAGCATCTTCATCTTTGCCAAAGGGAGAAAAAGATATGGGGTAAACCACAGCAAAACACTGGTGTATGAGTCGTTTTTATTATAGGTTTTTTCCTCACTTCATTTTTTCAAACTTCTCTAATCACTGAAAGTCCTTGACATTTATGCAAATTCCATTTGGATGAGGACTCTTTTATGGTGTCAGAACTTGATGGAGTCAGAATTTTCTCTCAATCCACACATGAATTTCTACACGAAATTCCAAGTAAGTATTATATATTTTTAATGTGTGTTGTCAGATTTATTTGGTTTCTTTATGTATTCTATTTATGTCTCCTACATTATACTAGTTACCAATGGCTTTGCTAAAATTACTGAGTAGAGAAAAACATTAGCAGTGTAATAGTAAATGATGAGGTAATTTTAAATGCATAGAGCTTGCGTGACACCAATAAAATCCCTTAAACTCCTTTGTATTTACAATGACGGACACCTGAGCCCACACAAGTCTTGGGGGTCATCACTAGAGAATTCACAAAAAAATAATAGTATCCCCAGTGTATGAGATGGGTTTCAATCATCTAGGTGTAGTTCATATATCGAAACTCATCATAAATTTTTATCTGCAGACCGTACCTAACTTTAATATTCTCACCTCTGCATGTGTTTTATAAAGGCAAGTTGAGCATGTCAATATATAAACTCCGTGCATTATATATTAAGCTTTTCCATTCCTAAAGTTAAATTGACCCAGCTGAGTGCATAGTTAAAAACGGGAGATCTTTTCATATTGACTATGCAGGGCCAGCTTCGCTCGTGAACGGAGAAACTCATGGGAATTATAGTGATACGTATACAAATGTTCACACTTTTGGCTCTGTACACCACAAAGGATTTAAAGTGAAATAGTTGTGATTGAAGTGCAGAATTATTACTTGAATGTGAGTGTATTTTTTTTTGCCGGTTAATAAAATATATTCTGTTAACCCCCCTGGCTAAAGCTAAAAGTCTGCATTTCAATCACATTTTGATTATTGTATTTCAAATACATTGTTGGCATGCGGAGCCTAAATTATAAAAACTTGTGTCACTGTCCAAATTATATAAATTTCCCACCTAACCAAAAAAAATAAATAAAGACAGATCTTTCATACAGCCTGTTTATTTGAAAAAGATGTGCTGTATCCAAAACATATTTAAAAATTTCAACGTGGGTCTATAAGATACATCTAAACAGATACCTGCTTATTCTATGTAAATATTCTCCTTCTGCATTTCTATAGAGGCAACTGAAGAGATTTTTAAGATTGCGTCTATGGCCCCTGGAGCCTTGCTGCTGGTGGCACAGAAAGAATATGAGGTAAGTATGAGAAATATCGTATTTGCTTGATTATAAGATAACCCCCATAAATTTGAATATTAATTTGGGAAAAAAGAAAAAGCCAGAATATAAAAAAGTTTTACTAGTAAATATCACGGGTGAACTATTTCTTTCATATTTAATAAAAACTATGAGAAAATGCATTTCTTGTTTTTATTTCCCTTTTATTTGCCAACCTACCCCCAAGTTATGCACATCTGACCCCAAGTTATGCGCACCTTATGCCCAGCACTTTTTGAGGTCGGATTATAAGACAACCTTAAGAATAAAACAGGGGTTATTTTAGAGGATTTGCTCTCAAAAAAACATTCTTATATGCATGCAAATGCGGTAACAACAAAACACTTTGTTGTGTAGCTTTTCTCCAAAATGTCATGATCTGTGTTAAATGTATTTGCATACATATACTGGTATAAAGTGTCTAAAATAAACCTGGTGGCTTTGGCCTCATTGTCATTGCTATTAGATTTCTCAATCTTTGAAAAAAGTCTTTTAGGTTCATCACAAATGCACCATGTTAAATGTATTTTAAACTCACAATATTGACTTAATTATTATTTAAGGTGAAGCATACATGCTTTCTTCTGCCATTCAGAAGGTTTGTACAAGGGTTGTTGTCTTGAAGCCTATTGTACCTTTTGCTCTTTCCAAAACAGATTAGTAATATATTTGGTCTTTACAATTAAAACATATTTGTTATATGTACTGTACATCTATAGATTATAAACTGCTATACCTTTTTGTATTGATTCATATGCATATAAACTATACCATTAACAATTAGTTTCCAGCTTTTAAGCAAAGTATCTTGTGTAAGAGGCCTTCAGTAAACTATCAATCGATGTACGTAAAGGTAGCTTCTCCATCTGCTTATAGCATCACAGGTCCTGGCTACTATGCTTTGTACCACAGACACCATCCAAATTTAACTGGCCGTCTTTTGCAGTGGGAGCCCTAAAAGAGTGTGATAACTGGGTTTTCCGCCGGCTTATTATTTCCTGTGCAGAAAGAAAGCCAGAAAGCTGATGACTATCTCCGTGAGATAAAGGATCAGAACCTACTTTCCATTGCAGTGGAGAAATGCATAGAGGCAGCAGGTTATGAGCATGCACCAGAGATGCAGAAATCATTGCTAAGGGTAAGTTCCATTTCTGAGCATCTGGTTAACCTGGACTGAGCCGGCTCCAGCTCTTCCGGCTTAAACTGGTCCGGTCCTGGTTAACTATTTCCCTTTTGGGTTTTTTTGGGTGTGTGTGTGTCTGTGAGAGAGCATGGATGGGACTTGCAAGTCATTTGGGGCAAAGTTGGCGCTCATAAGCTATTTAGTGCAAAGGTGGTACTGTGGGACATGTTGGGAGGGGTGGCCCAGGAAAATTTGTGCACCAGGGCCCTGTGTTCCTTTGAGTTTGTTCATTGTAGGGCTGCAACAACGAATCAATAAAAACGATAATAATAGATTATGAAAATCGTCAACAATTTTTCATAGTTGATTAGTTGAATCGATTTTTATCGATTTATAAAATGAGTTTTTACAGAGCAAATGCTCTGAAAAACTCCCCTCCTTCTATAATCTGACCTCAAATAGAGATTATAACACTTCTCCCCTCCCCTTCCGCTTCTCCCCTCCACGTCCGCTGGGGCTTCTATTACTGAACCCGGCATCACGTGACCTTCCGGTGCGGCTTCCATCATGGAAGCCCCAACGGAAGCGGATGGGAGAAGCGGCTGTTTGCGCGCATCGCACAGACCCCTACTGACTGCCAGAGAGGATCCAGGTCCCGTACAGCACTGCAGGGGATTGGGATTTTAGTGCGCGATGTGCCTCCGCTACTTCACTTCACTTCCACCTACCACACCAGGGGTTAATATATCAACAGAAGAATAACAGGACAAGTAAGCAGCACTGGGTAAGGTAAGCCTGGAGTATTATCTTTATTTTTATGCTCATTTGCCCTGTGTTTCTTCTGTTGATATATTAACCCCTGGTGGGGCAGGTAGAATATTTTCGGGATCTATTATGTACATTCTTTAATTTGTTTTTTTTATGTCTGTAATATTTGATTTATTGTTTATATTGTCCATATATTTATTATGTTGTTATATTTGTATTTGAGTGTGTATTTTTTTTTGTCTATAATTATCAAAGCATTTTTATACCTATTTTTAGCGATGTCATATTTCTATATGGGGGGGCAGAAGACATGAAGGGCACCAAACAGTGGCATAAAGGGGCTATAAGGCCGTATCAGGGGGCACAGTGGCATAAAGGGGGCTATAAAGACATATACAGAAGGGGACACAGAGTAGGCTATAAAAAGGGGCTATAAGGGTAATAGGGGGACACAGTGGGCATAAAGGGTGCTATTAAGGCACATCAGAGGGCAGTGGCATAAAGGGGCTAATAAGGACACATCAGGGAACAAGTGCATAAAGCTAATAAGGCACACGAGGGGCATAGTGGAATGAAGAGTCTAATAAGCATCATTAGGAGGGCACAGCGGAGTGGCAATCTCAGTGGAGCATATAGGGGTAAAAACAGCATATCAGGGGACATGGTGGCACTATCCCAAGAGGTATAAAGAATATAGGAGGGCTATAAGGCATATCGGGGGCACAGTGGCATATAGGGGGGTATAAGGCATATCAGGTGACAGAGGGGCATATAGGAGGGGCACAGTGGCATCTCTGACATATAGGGGGTATAAGGCATTTCTGGGACAGAGAGGCAAGCTGGGGGTGAGATGTGCATAACTGGGCAAAAATAGTTTACATTAATATTTACTAAAACTTTTTTGGTATTTTTGGGGTTCTTGTTAAAATATAGCTTTAATTATTATGTCAGTAAAATAAGAAGGTAAATCGTGAAATGCCATTGTAAATTATAAGTTTTTGTTTTAAATAAGTGAAAAATTTGCATATTTTTTTACCCGATTAATCGAAAAAATAATCGGCCAACTAATCGATTATGAAAATAATCGTTAGTTGCAGCCCTAGTTCATTGTAATTCAATTGCAGACCATATTAATTTATAAAAAGCTATAAGCCACTGCCTCTGGCATTCAGTAGCCCCAGCGTGATGTGCAGTGAGTTGGGAGAAGATGATTACTGATACTTGTCCTACTTTGTAATAGTTATGCTGGTAAATCTTCTCTCTTATTAATGTAAATGTCAGGAAAATGTGTCTACCAATGTATGTATCGTTCTCAGAAAGGTTTCGCTGATTAGGAGAAAACCTTTCTAGTCCCTCCGATTGTAGGTGCAAACAAAATTCATTTTTATTTCTTCTCGCTGTGTTGGAAAAGCTGGACTTTCTAGCCCTTGAAATGTGAAAAAAACATTCTTGGATATACTTTGTTGTTTGTGATTTTGTAAAGCGTGTATGGTTAGTCTTTGAAACCACATTGATATCTGCTAGTTGAGTATGAGCCTCTATTCATTTTATTATCCATGTTAACAATGTTGGTAGATAGAAAATTGACATTTTTGTGTTTTTATTGCAGGCTGCTTCTTTTGGAAAATGTTTTCTTGACAAATATTCTCCTTCAGACTTTGTAAAGATGTGTCATGATCTTCGTGTCCTGAATGCTATTCATGATTACCAAATTGGAATCCCTTTAAGTATCACACAGTATCCTTTTAAATAATGTTCATGCATCTGCCTAATTGGGACTTTGCCTATAAATTTGTCACTTTTTACTATCTATTTAGTATAATGTATAAAACCCCATTTTATGAACATATACTTAATATGCTTGATTATTCTATAGTTTTGGATCTAAACTTCTACCTGCCCTTTAGCCACATTTTAAGATTATTATTATTCTTTCTTATAACATGTAAAATTTTTAGAGGGGAATATTTTACATGCTACATACAGATGCATGTGTAATGAGGCAACATTTTTTGCATGACTAAGTGGGGACAAGTGAACAAGTTAATTGCCAAAAGAGTGGGGTGTACAGTATACTTTGTAATTAACCCTTATTTTAGTGCGCTAAATACCTAGTATGTTTTTAGAAGGTAGTTTGGTGTGATTTCCAAATGATGTGGAGGTTAGGTTGCCAACAAAGATAGCGCCAGCACTAGCAGACATGGCTTGTGATTTGGTAGTTGGTACTTTCCTGCTGGATGCGTGGATGGCTTCATCACCTTCATTTTATAACATTCTAGCTAAGGCTGGGAGTTGTGCGTAAAGAAAGTTTCTTTATAGGGGCTGACTGAAATGTTACCCTTGGGGACTCTTCAGACCAGCGCTAATATATACCTGTATAATGTTTGAATATAAAACAAGCACATATTTTGGCCTCATGGCCATCCTGAATGTCTGTGACTAGTATATTTGAGTACTATGTCATGCATTAATCTACAATTTAGTATATTTTTGGTTGTCAGAGGACACGCTGGCTTTAGTGCATATTTCTGGATATATATTATGTTTATAACAAGGCGTTCCTTTCCCCATAAGAAATATGAATCTGTACATACAAATGTACAATAATGTGAGGGGCTTTAACATGACTTACACAAGATGAGGTATGGTAAACCTTTCCCAAAATTCAGTTGTATCCTTGACTGTAATCAAGATACAAACAACTCACCATTAAAGTTCTTTTGGATAGGTAAAGTTTATTTTAGTTAAACTCTATAATTGTGCAGCCTTCACCATGCAATTTTTTCTGTAGAATTCATATTTTTAGCATGCACAGTCTAACTAAAACACTAATCACATCCCGTCCGGATTATTGCCTCCCCCACCCATGCCTTTACACCATGCCAATTTATTCTTTACCTTTGCCAGAGTATTCTTCTATTGTTCATCGTCTGCTGTCCTTCCCTACCAGACCTTCCTTCGGCTCCCCATACCCTCCTGACTAAAACCTATAGAGCTCTTAAGGAAACTGGACCCCCTGCCCTACCTCTTTGCTTGTCTCCAAAACCTAGGTACCTTACCAGGTATCTGCCCCATGGCCTATCCTTTAGTACTGCGGTAGTGCATGCTCAGATCATAGCTGCTTGGCACCATGAACACAAAACTGATCTTAAAATCCTCAGTCTTCTATATTTTTGGTGTAAGTGATACATCAGTTGATCATATTTGGAAAAGATTGAGTTTAGGTACTAAGGTGTATCCAGTCACAACAGTCTCTTTTCTGAATGAAATTCAGTCCTTTAAGTCTAGTATGTCTATACCTTTCAGGCCCAATATCTCTTGTATTATATGCTATTAGCCTAGGACCCTGAATGTAAATCTTTCCCAGAACAAGTACAAACAATTCAGGGGCAATTGGTGCGGAGGACCCTGGGTGTGGCATTTTTTAATCTAAAGGGGATGTGAGATGAAGAAGCTGGGAAAAAGTACATTCTCTTTTTAATGAAATAGTTAATAATGTCCCCCTTATTTTGACATATCCTGTGGGAATATAGGATTCATTCTTTTTGCCACTATATCTTTTCTTTTTTTTCCCCGTAGGTTAGTTTTAAGAAGGCTTTATCCTCTTGCTGTTAAAATCTGCGAGTACTTAAAGCTGTCAGACATTCAAGGTGTGAGCCGGATTTTAGCTCATTGGGCTTGTTACAAGGTAAAAAAGTGTTTACCCTTTTTACAATAGTTGTCTTTTTTTTCTTATAACTAACATAAATATGTTTTTATTTACAGGTTCAACAGAAAGAAAAATCAGATGAGGAAGTAGCTCAGGCCATTAACCAAAAGCTTGGTGACACTCCTGGAATTTCCTATTCAGAAATAGCTGCTAAAGCCTGTGATTGTGGGAGAACAGAGTTGGCAATAAAAGTGTGTTTCTGGGGTGTATACGTGTATCCTCAGGGCCGGTATTTGGGTACTGTAGTCTGTTTAATTGGACCTTGTGCCTTTAGAAGGGTGTGGGGGGCTGTGGTGGTGCTTTCTTCAACACATCTAATGTGTTTCATGCTTCTGGGATCTGGGCCTACTGTGGCACTTTAATAGTAATAAAGTGAGATAACTCTCCTTGTAGGAATATAAAATAAAATTAGAAAAGGGTTAGATAAGAGTCATTATGTTGCATCTGACCAGGTAAATACAAAGCCCTCACCTCAATTCTTGGCGTGTGTGTTGTGATTGTGGTGTCCATGAGCTTTTTTTATGATCAAATAATTTTGTAAGCAGAACACCAAATGAAGTGACATTCAAGTAAGTTTTATGTGTGGTTGATTAGTGAAACAATATTGGTCTATCATTTTGCTTAATATTTTCATACTCAATAATTTACAATTTCAGCTCTTAGAATATGAGCCAAAGTCAGAGGACCAAGTGCCTTTGCTGCTAAAGATGAAGAGAAGCAATCTTGCCCTCAGCAAAGCTATTGAAAGTGGAGATACTGATCTTGGTGAGGGTCTTTTATTTTATTTTTTCCGTTCAGGCCTATTCACTTAAATATGGTACAGCACGTACAATTCGGTGAGGTAAAGCAAGGGTTGAACTGTGCTACTTGTACAGTATGCCACTCCTCACAGTTGGCCCTTTACGTTGAGATGTGATAGCTAGGCTTATGCTACCGTTGGCTTAAAACTTTACCAATAACCCTGTGTCTGTTATTTTGTTATGCTGACTATTTGATTAATCACACTTAGACAAGCAGTGGTGTATATATATTCAGCCTAACCCAGGACAGCGCTACCAGCTGCCACCATCCTTACTGCTCAACTGTTTTTCGACAGAAACTATAGATTCCTCTGTCAACTTGGCATTGCCCTTGGGAGTGTTAATGGGCCATCTGGGAAAATCTGTGATCTCCCTTTTAACCAGTCCACTGAGCAGTGATGCTACATGCACCCTTGATCAGCAAGTAGAGTGAGTGTCTCCCAGTTATGCAGCAGAGAGGTAGTGGCCACCCTTGCCACCCTAGGTCTAGGCTACAAAATGCCACTGTATACATGACATAGAATAGTCTACAAATATAATGACTGTCAGACAATAGGATAGTCAATGCAATGCTCTGACTACAGCTAGCAAAGTTTAACTATTGCAGTTTATAATAATGGATCTAATGCCATCTGTATTGTACACTATTACGAACTATATTCTCTGACAATTCTAGAAATCCAGCTACAGATAGATTTTTTTTTTTCTTTTCTTTCTAGTGTATACTGTGGTTTCCTATATGAAGCATGAATATAATCGGGGAGACTTCTTCATGACCTTACAGAGTCATCCTGTAGCATTGAGCCTGTATCGCCAGGTAAAATTATATCAACAAGGCATATTTTAACCTGTGATGATCAAATATTGTTAGTATTGAAATAATTTACAATTTTGCCTGCAATGGGATTTTGGGGGTTCAATCAATAAAACCTTGAGTTATCACACAAATTAAATGGTTAAATTGACCAATAACTTGGTACAGTTTGCATGCACTTGCATCCTACAATTTGTATGTTAAACTCTCATCAAATCTTATCTTCCCCAACCCCTTGTAATTCTCAATCCTTGTCCCCTCCACACCTGTCCAGTGCTATAGGGTGTTAAAACATGTCATAAAACCCCAACTAAACATTTGCTTCTGAGCAGTCACATGGTTATCTAACTGGCATTGAGCCTATAATTGTATAGAAGTTTAGACAGCTCTGTGCATATAGTTCTAGAGGGGAATAAAGTGTCAGCCAATCTTTGTGGCATGTCCATTTAAAGGGGGGTATATTTCACTTATGATTTTTAAAATTACATAGTATTTGACACTTTTTTTTTTAAAATGCATGATGGTAAAATGCTAAGATTACAAATCTACTTTGGTTGGTGCATTCAAATATATATGTGCCAAACAAACATTTACTTTTTAATAAAAACTGATTTCTTTGTATCTGTGTATGAAAATAAGTGCATTCTTTATCAGTATTGCAAACATCAGGAACCTGAGACTCTGAAAGATCTGTACAACCAAGATGACAATCACCAGGAACTTGGGAACTTTCATGTCCGCTCCAGTTATTCTACAGAAAAGGTAATGTGAGTATACAGAATTGGGTGAGCATAGACATTTCCATGTCATACCAATAGGGTGTTTAGAAAATACAGACAAAAAAACAGCATTTACTTTTTAAGTCACCGCGCCCACACAGGCATTGTTTTAATTGTAATATATATATATATATAATGTAACTCGAAGTCAATCACACTTCTGTGAAATCACACTGTCCACTCAGGAAGCAACACTGATGGACAATCAATTTCACATGCTGTTGTGCAAATGGAACAGACAACAGGTGGAAATTATAGGCAATTAGCAAGACACCCCAATAAAGGAGTGGTTCTGCAGGTGGTGACCACAGACCACTTCTCAGTTCCTATGCTTCCTGGCTGATGTTTTGGTCACTTTTGAATGCTGGCAGTGCTTTCACTCTAGTGGCAGCATGAGACGGAGTCTACAACCCACACAAGTGGCTCAGGTAGTGCAGCTCATCCAGGATGGCACATCAATGCGAGCTGTGGCAAGAAGGTTTGCTGTGTCTGTCAGCGTAGTGTCCAGAGCATGGAGGCGCTATCGGGAGACGTGGAGGAGTCCGTAGGAGGGCAACAACCCAGCAGCAGGACCGCTACCTCTGCCTTTGTGCAAGGAGGAGCAGGAGGAGAACTGCCAGAGCCCTGCAAAATGACCTCCAGCAGGCCACAAATGTGCATGTGTCCACTCAAACAGTCAGAAACAGACTCCATGAGGGTGGTATGAGGGCCTGACGTCCACAGGTGGGGTTGTGCTTACCGCCCAACACCGTGCAGGACGTTTGGCATTTGCCAGAGAACACCAGGATTGGCATATTCGCCACTGGCGCCCTGTGCTCTTCACAGATGAAAGCAGGTTCACACTGAGCACATGTGACAGACATGACAGAGTCTGGAGACGCCGTGGAGAACGTTCTGCTGCCTGCAACATCCTCCAGCATGACCGGTTTGGCGGCGGGTCAGTAATGGTGTGGGGTGGCATTTCTTTGGGGGGCCGCACAGCCCTCCAGAGGAGGTAGCCTGACTGCCATTAGGTACCGAGATGAGATCCTCAGACCCCTTATAAGACCATATGCTGGTGCGGTTGGCCCTGGGTTCCTCCTAATGCAAGACAATGCTAGACCTCATGTGGCTGGAGTGTGTCAGCAGTTCCTGCAAGAGGAAGGCATTGATGCTATGGACTGGCCAGCCCGTTCCCCAGACCTGAATCCGATTGAGCACATCTGGGACATCATGTCTCGCTCCATCCACCAACGCCACGTTGCACCACAGACTGTCCAGGAGTTGGCCTATGCTCTGGGAGGACATCCCTCAGGAGACCATCCGCAAGCTCATCAGGAGCATGCCCAGGCGTTGTAGGGAGGTCATACGGGCACGTGGAGGCCACACACGCTACTGAGCCTCATTGTGACTTGTTTTAAGGACATAACATCAAAGTTAGATCAGCCTGTAGTGTGGTTTTCCCATTTTAATTTTGAGTGTGACTCCATATCCAGACCTCCATGGGTTGATAAATTTGATTTCCATTGAGAATTTGTGTGATTTTGTTGTCAGCACATTCAACTATGTAAAGATGAAACTATGTCATACGATTAGTTCATTCATTCAGATCTAGGATGTGGCTTCCCACACTGCCCCCCAGATATGCCACATGTCCCCAGATATGCCATATGCCACTCCGGCCTCCCTAGATATGCCTTATACCCCCAGATATGTTACTCTGTCCTCCCCAGATATGCCTTGTGCCCCCCAGATAGCCCATAGTGCCCTCATAGATTCACAGACTTGTTCACAGCACACTGACACAATACTTTTATAAATAATTACTGGGTTAATCTTTACTGCCCCCAGGATTAGATTCCCCTTAGTTTGCCCCCCCCTTTACCTCTAACTGCACCTTAAATGAACCCTCGGCCCTAAATTAACCCTAACGACCCCGTTAACCATAACTGCCCCTAAGTTAACCCTAAGCACCCCATTAACCATAACTGCCCCTAAATTAACCCCCACTTCTCCTAACTTTCAGCAGCCCAAATATTTTATACTCGGTTAAAGCCGTGTGGATGCTATAAGGAAATGGGCGGGGCCAATCGGCAGTATGATTACAAGGAGGGAAAAGGGGTGGGGGCCAAGCGTCAGTGTGTGTAAGTAGTAACTGCTGTCACACTGAATGAAACTGATTATTAAACGAGGGGTATTTTTCAGCATTTGCTCTGGGAAAAAAAACCCCTCCTTTTTATAATCGATTCAACTAATCGATCATGAAATTCATTGACACTGATTTTCATCGATTATTAACGATTTTATCGATTAGTTCCTGCAGCCCTAATAATTTTACATATAATTTCTAGGTATTTTTGAAAATTAAAAATGTCCCATTTTTATTATTACAGAGTGTTGAAGGCAGAGTTGCTGAGCTGCAGAATGCTGTAGATGAATACAGCAAATCCAAAAACGAGCTGGCTGCTAAGGTAAGTGTTTTTATTATTTGTGCTATTTTTTATTCAGTCTCTTACAACAGTGTGCTGGGCCATCTTTTTCCATTATATTCTGTCCTACGCAGAGAACTGAAAAGTTTCTTCATCATTTCTTGAAATGTAAAAATGGTAGTGTGTAATGTCTTTGGTTGTGTTTTATAGGCTACAGAGGATCAGATTAAATTACTAAGAGCACAGCGTGTATTGCAAGACAAATTGGATAAACCTTATCTAGATTACTCCTTACATGATACGGTTTACAACCTACTACTTGAGGGAATGCATAAGAGGGCAGAGCAGCTTTATAAAGAGTTTAAAATTCCAGAGAAAAGGTAATGGGGAAATTTTTCTCTTTATTGTGTTTTTAAAATGAAAAAAACTATGGGAATATTTTGGGAACAGCGTTTTCTCAGTATAAAATAAAGTCTAGTTTGGGCTTAATATATATAATATATACCGTATTTGCTCGATTATAACACAAGGTTTTTTTTCAATTGGTCAAATTGGTCTAAGATCCAGATCCCCTGCAAGCTGCAGGGGACCTGGATCCTCCTGTGCCCCCCCACTTACCTGTGCTTCTGACTCCCCTGGTCATGTAGCCGGGGCAGCGTGTAGAGCTCTACGCGATTCTCGTAGACAACTTCCGCTGCAGCCGGAAGGAGGTGCGGCTAGCAGCGAGGGTTGTCTGCGTCCATCGCACAGACCTTCCCCTACTGTCAGAGATCAGAGTTCCCCGCCCCAGTGAGGGGAATTCTCTCTGACAGTCGGGGAAGGTCTGCGCGATGGATGCAGACAACCCTCGCTGCTAGCCGCACCTCCTTCCGGCTGCAGCGTAAGGTCTACGCAAGTTGCGTAGACGTCTACACACTGCCCCAGGGAGTCAGAAGCACCGGTAAGTTGGGGCGAGGGAGTGTTAAATGGGTGGGCCATAAGGCATTTCTGTAGGCAGAGTGCTCTATGAAATGCCTATTAACCCCCTTAATGCCACTCTGCCCCATAATATGCCTTTTAACCCTCTAAATGCCAGAGTGGCATATAGGGGTATAAGGCATTTCTGAAGGCAGAGTGGCACATAGAGGGTTAAAAGGCATATCATGGGGCACAGTGGCATATAGGGAGTATAAGGCATTTCTGGGGCAGATGTGCATAACTGGGGGGGTCAGGTTGGAAAATAGAAGGGAAATAAAACCAAAATATTTTTCTCAATCATGAGCTTTTTTTAAAAAAAATAGCTTACATGAATTAACATTTACTGGTAAAAAATTTTTCCTATTAGGCGTCGTCTTCATTAATTCAAGGCTTTCTTTTTTTTCTATAATTTAATATTCAGATTTTGGGGGGTCTCAATATAAATACAGGGTCCGTCTTATAATACGAACAAAATAACGGTATATGTCATTTATGATCCTGACCTAGATAGCTAGTACTCGAAATTAAAAAGAAACACAACATACACCTTTATGCTTAACCTTTCTAAATTCTTTTTCAGGTACTGGTGGCTAAAGATTTCTGCTTTGGCAGAAAAAGAAGATTGGGAGGAGTTGGAAAAAATGTCTAAAAGTAAAAAATCTGCAATTGGTTACTTGGTAACTATGATTTTTTAGATGGTTTGATTTTTGGTTTCTTAAAATGTTCATTATACATACTACCCCTTAGCTATAAGACTCTAGGCTTAAAAAGAATTATACCTAAAACTAGAGTGTAGTGTGATTCCAGTATAATCTTAACAAACATAGTAAACATTACATGTGCTGTAATATTTCCCTGAATACTCTGTAAATATTAAGTATTTCTAATTTCTGTGTTCCCACAAAACACATAATGATGCATAGAAAATATGCATAGCATATAGTATACATGTCTAATTTAGGGTTACAGTGGATTGTATTCCATACAGTCTGCAATGAAGTTCCACATTTGGAATATTAGAGAATTGCTGGGGCAGGATTTTCCTTGGGGAGGTTTTAAAGGATCTGTTTTTTCTAGGTATTAATGATTTTATACAGCATTTAAGATGTAATGAGGAATACTATGGGAAACTTAATTTTGGAGTTTCTCAGATTATGGTGAAATAAATGTAGCAAAACATACATTTTTTATTACAATCTGCAAACGTAATAGGCAAGAATTTAAGGAAAAATATTAATGAACCAAATCATCCATTATTATATTCCGAATCCTAATGTGAAATGTGTTGCTTTTTTTGCAGCCATTTGTTGAGATCTGCATGAAACATCAAAATAAATTTGAAGCAAAAAAGTACATTGCACGTGTGAGCCCTGAGCAGAGGGTGAAAGCTTTGCTTTTAATTGGGTAAGAGGCAATCAATTAATACATCATTAATAAAATCATATTTATAAAATTTTACGCCCAGTTTACCTGCCCTTGGCACTACCAGGAGAAGCTTGCTATGATAGGATCATGGTACTGAAAAAGTCAACTCAACAGCAAATGTGTGCTAATTATTTTAAGATGATGGCCTTAACCAATGATGTGACTGGATTATTTGTGTTGCGTTTTGTCAGTCTAATTGGATTATGATTATTTTATCTATGATATTTTGCCAATGCAGTCTTTACTAATAATAGTTATATATTGTATTCAGAGATCTGGACCAAGCTGCAGAAGCTGCGATTGAGCATAAAAATGAGAATGAAATGAATATGGTGCTGTCCAAATGCACAGCAACTGATACATCAACAACAGAGAAGCTATACCGAGCTAAAGCAGTGATTTTGAAGAAATAAAAATAAAATCCATTGTCATTATTTGTATAGTTTTATGTTACCGCTGGTTAAATGTATAATACTTAAAAAATGTAAAACAAAAAAACACTTATGTTAATAAGCCACGCATTTTATTGTGTGGCACCAGATAAATGTTAAGATTTATTACTAATTTTCAGGTATGGGTGGACAATAAACACCTATTATGAGATAAATCCATGCTTATTTCTGGCAATCTTCTTTAATGCAAATTATTTCATGATTTTTTTTTACTCTTTGTGAACGGTAATCTGTTTGTCATTTAAATAGTCACAGATGGGCCTTTTTTATAAAGAGTAAGCTTGCAGAACAATTATTTTCACTGGGAACGCTTTCCTGTGTTTGAACAGATTCTTAAAGCAGAATCGTCCAACCAGGACAGCTGCAATGGTACAGTTTCTACCACATGTAAGTTTGTGTTGCCGGAAAACTTTTAAATGCCCTATCGCGTTCCCTTCCGGGTCTCGTCACTGCTGACATCATCTGAGGACAGGATACCCCCTATCAGATCGCTCAGATGAGTCACTGATCAGACACTGTGATCCCTATGTAAGTCTATGGTGCAGGGGGATAGCAGGGAGAGTGAGGAACAATGTTTCTCACTCTTCTCAAAAGCTTACACAAATCAACCAAAAAAGTGATGTAATTGTGACATCACTGCCATTAGTAACATGTTCAAGAGTTCCCTAAGAGGACCTCTAACCATACTGCACTGATAACAGTGCAATTTTTTTAAAAAAAATCAAATTATAAAAAGAACCCTTACATTTGCCCTAACATCTAAATCGTATAACCCCCCTGCCCCCGTTCACAACCCCCAAACCCGTTAAGCCATAAGTATAAAAAAATATAACCTTATAGGGTACTATATGTAAGGGATAGATACGCCTCCTAGAAGAGAAGAAAAAAAAAAACCTAAGGATGTGGGGTATTTCCGTAATCAGGAGATGCAGCTAAACAATTTTGGCCGGGTTTCTCTGCCATAACACATACCCTGTGGCTACCTTTGATTAATGGCCAAATTGCTGCATGAAGAGTGCCCAAATACACTTGATATATTTCTGTAAAGCAGACAACTTAGACTATGTACTTTCATAGGTATTTTGATTTATTTGTTTAAAATTAAAGTTGAAATCCCATCATACCCAATGAAAAAATTCTATGGATTTGTAAAGAATAATGTACTCTAATATGATATGTTCCCTATAAGTGCTGGGAAAGTATGGAAATGTATATAAATGAGGTATTTCTGAAATCAGGACACCTGAATTGATACACTTGGAGGGGAAAATATATTAGGGTTTTTTTCAAATTTTGCTAGTTTCTGAGAGTAAAAAATGTCCCTTTAACAGACTCCTTGTACAGCTGTTTTTTTTTCCGTAGCAAGATTTGCAAGGTCTATTTTTTTTTTTTGGCAACTGCGTAATCTTTTGTATTTTTTTTTTTATGGTCCACGCAGTGGAAAGCTTTGAAAAGAAATGCAGACCCAATGCAAAATTAGTATTTTCTTTATTTTTTTTTAAACATGATTCAGAATGCATATAAAAAACAAACTTCTCTGCTCAAGTATGGAAATCATTACACATAAGAAAAATAGATATTTTGGATATGCAACTGTTTTTCTATTGCAAGTCCGTATTTTCAGATTGTCCTGCACCATAGGCTTTACAATATCAATCCACAAAATGCAGTGTAAACAAATATATGTCTAGCAGCATGGGTATAAACCAATTATACAGAGGTGTCACTGCAAAACAAATGTGAACTTGTGTCCTTCTAAAAGTGTTAGAATTCATGTCATCTATCACATGCCCGTCATGTGGTGTATTCCAGAACTGATCACGGCACTAATGTAAGAAATATGCAATGTACAGATCACATAACCCTACCATCTACGGACACATAAAACATTCTATAGATTTACAGAACACAGCACAACTAAAAAGAACACAGTAAAACAAAAAACCCACAATGGTGTTTTTTAGGGAAAAGAAATATTTTAAAACAAAATATTTTCAAATTAAAATTGTATTTGTATACACCTTACTCCTAAAGCTGTGTTTCAACCGTTTATGGCTCAATCTGTAAACACTAGCACATGAATGCAGTGACATAAAATAAAAAATACAAATAAGGCACAAAAAAGCATAAAAAAGCCAGCATAAAAAACACCACTATGTAAAATTCACATTACACCCCAAATTCCCAGTTACTTTACTAATTTAACCTCACAGCTGTGCCCCGGGGTGGGTGCTCTATAATCTGGTGTACTTATTACAATCAGTGATTCAATAAATTACTGGTTCTGACCTAGGGAATAGTGAACCTGTAGTACTGTAAAACCAGATCTAGAGCCACCACCATAAAGGCATTCATTTTAGAATTGTATAAGATTACAGAAAGCAATACAAAATACATGAATTCAAAATCTTCTAAAAAAGACTTTTTTTCTTATTTTTACCTTAAATATAGGCGGTTCTTGAAAATTAAACACGTACAGGTTAATACAGCAAACTCAAGCATTTTGTCTAGTTTGACAGAGCTTGGTTTTGTCCATTTATGATGAACCTTAGGACATTAGGTCAATGGCCATAACCAGACCAAGAATTATTTATATTTTTGCCTTGAGACAAGTAGTTTTTTTTTTGTATCTTAATTAAGATGGCTGTAATCAAGCTGAAAATGGGTTGTGTTATTCACCCCTTCCCAATGTGATTTTTTTCAAGATTAGGTGAGGGAGTAGCCCAGAGGAGACCAACAAGGATTCAAGTTTATAGTGTGGACTGCCTAGGTCAGATTACCCACACACCAGAATACACAGGGACTTCTTTTGGACACAGGTGAGGTTAAAAAAAAAAATGGGAAAGAATTGGCAAACTCCAAAGCAGCTTGGGTTCAGCCTACAGCAGCTTGCGTAAAAGGCTTTATGGAGAAATAAGCATCTATTTTTTCCCCTTCACCTGGATACATTTTCTGTCAGTGAAGGATTTAAAAACTAGAGGATAGAGCCTCAGTTTAGCCAACAACTGAACAAAAGCATTGTTACACGATTGAGAGAATTAAACAAAAAAATGTTTAAGTTGGAATATCCAAAAAAAAAACAAAGGCTGTGTTTATTTTACTGAAAGACCATTTGATGGTTGTGTATGTTTTATGTTTTTGTGTGACTTTAGCATTTCTGAGGGCACTTTCCACTATTACTTTATTCCACTATAATTGATGCACTCTGTGGCTGATGGAGCAATGAACACTTAAATCTCGTACAAGCCCTTTCAGAGCAAGTTTGAGACTGAATCCTTTAGATAGCACCATCTGTTATTGATCAAAGTTCATGTTCAGAATCTTAACAGCAAAGCAGCAGGCATATGGATCCAGCTCAGAGCAGCAAGATCGTCCACAGTATTTATTTTAAAAGACCAGCAGTGATGTTTTCTAACAATAGTTATTCTCAGCAACTCAAAGGGATCAATTACATTGTGCATTGGTTTTGTGTGTGAGGTTTTTTTTTTCTCCTACTCGAAAAATTTCCAAACATTTGCATAGAGACCAAAGATTACAACAGATTACCTGGACAGAAAAGAAGGATGAAGAACCTTCACCGATCACTTATTTATAGACAAGGTCCAAAGGGACCAGAGTAAAATGCATCAGTTTAATAAGGTAGTTCCAAAGTTGTTTTCCCACCAAAAATCAACCTCAAGCTATGACCAGACAATGTGTCAAGAAAGCCAAAATGTTAATCCAGTGGAAGGGAAAGCTTTTAATACATTTTCTCTTAGGCTTCAATACCACTAGAGGTATTATACAGAAGGTGTCATAATTCTGGTTTCTTCTTCAAATACGAATGTCAATGGAACTTATTCAGGATGGCTAGCTCACATGATCCAGGTATGCATCAACGGTCACAGAAGCTATGCTTGTTGACCAAGTTATTTAATGGCAAATACTGTTATGCGGTTAAAAAAGGTAGTAACTTTAGTTAGTAGATTTCCTAAAATGATGAACTATCAAGTTTTCAAGCAAGCCTTTGTGACCCCATTGAAGGATAATACAACCTCAGTTTAGACCCAGAAGAAAAAGGGAATCATAGTTATCCTTGTCAAAATGCTGTCTCTGCTCCAGTCTTGCAGATATTCCTATTTCAAAAGTGCTACAGGATCAGATAATGTTTTTTTGCAGCTTTCTAGGAAGATGATGCTTAATCACAGAGCAATTGTTTGGCAGCTACCAGGCCATCAAATGTTATACTCGTACAGTACACTTATTGTTCTGTTACCTTTAGTCACACATTTTGAAAGGTATGCCCTGATGAAGCATTAAGCTCTATCAATTGGGTATTTGTATACCAATTATTATTTATATAGCACCATCATAGTTTGTAGTGCTGTACAATAGCCCCTTCCATCTTTGAAGATTTTGCTTGGATACGGTCTGTATGTAATACTGCAACACAAAACAGTTTTCATTTGAACCAATAACAGCAGAATTAGATCCCCCTCATGTTTGGATCTGAGAAACAAAGACTGATAGATTAAGGTGGACTAAAGAATGAGCAGCTACCCATATATATTTAAATGTATCAGCCATGGCTCCTAGGAGAAAAATCTGGCAAGCTTGCATATATTCTCCTTTTTCATACACAGTCATGGAAATCATATAATATAATGTAAAAATAACCCATAATGGTTTTATGGCATTAAATAATCCATTTCTGTTACAGTAAGGTCCCAAATTTGAGAACAATACTTAACATGATTTAGTCGTATACATGTAGAAATTCAAAATGAATTAGATTTCTTCACAGTTAACTATGTTCTATTGCTCTTGTTTAACGCTGGAGCTTACAAGACAAAGTTAAGGTTAACCATGTACTGCATATTACACATTTTACCCTATAATGTATATTGCTATATAAAACAGCACAGTACATGTACAAAAAGAGAAAAGGTAATGAAATAAGGTGCTCTGTATAAATGTAAAGCTCCAAAGGCCACAATCAGAAACGAAAGAGGATGTTGAATTTGAGCTGCCGTTTTCAACCATGAACTGCAATAAACAAATAAATAATTAGAAGACCATTACCAAAAGTCAATTAGGACCATTAAATATATACATGACTGAAACTGAAATTACTGTTGCAGTTTTCTTGCTTTTATGTCCAGAATGGTATATTTTATTTTATTGGACACTGCCAGGGCTGCCCTACTACTACAATATAAAGCAAACTAGGCAGCTGCCTGGGGCAAAACCGTAAGATTTCTTCTTATGTAAGGAAGCAAGCGCGCGCATGTAAAAACGTATAGTCTAGGACTAGCCTTTCATCCAGCAATGCACAGTATAAAACATTTTTGAATGCTTCTGGTCTCATATCTCATTAAAGATAGCCTTCATAAGTATATACTATTAAACTTTACATACCTGGATCTTATCATGGATGTACTTGAGTTCATTAGAATTTCCAGTGTAAAAACAAGTATTACAGCCAGTGACCTATATGGGTCAAGATCCAGTTGTATGGCATACCTAAAATATTTAAAGGAAAAAGTGATGACATCAATATGCATGCATACTACCGGATTATTTTTGCAGAACAAAGATTAACCCCTTAAGGACAGAGCTTTTTATCTTTTTGTACCCCCTCTTAACAGGGGATTATGTTTAGTTGTAATTTTCTTCTCTGACTTACTGAACCCACTAATGTTGTATACAGTCTCTCCCAGTGCTTTCTTTAGATACCATTATTTTGATCACAATTTACCAATATATATATATATAAAAAGTGAAAAACTGAGAAAAAAGACCTTTCTGAATTTTATTTGAAAAATCTTTTACTCATCTATTAAAACCGCAATAAAAAAAAACTGCTAAGTATATTCTAAGATTTGTCCTGAGTTTAGAAATACCCAATGTTTTTATGTTGGTTTTTTTTGCAAGTTATAGGGCAGAAAATACAAGTAGCAAATTGCTATTTCAAAACCATTTTTTTCAAATCTGGTCATACAGCCTCCATATCCTATTTGGGACATCTTTGATGCCATTGAGTTTTTACCCCCATCAAACCATATGTTTGAAACCTAGGTATTTTAAATGATGGTGATTAAACTCTTTCCATGCACATTCTACTACGAGCCATTGTGAAATTTTGTGATAGCATTATTTTGTGTTTTTTTTCACACATATTCAGGTATGAATTTACCACTCCTGGTATATGTCACTGTCAAACACGTGTTTGACAACATGTGTTTAACAACATCCCCCGACTAAAGTGATACCATCCATGCATAGGTTTGTTGGGTTGTCTGGGGGCTAAAAGGCCACATTTTTGTAGAATTTCGACATCTGGTTAGTCTTTGCCCAAGTCCTATTTGGGACAATTTTGATCCCAGCCAATTTGCTTTACCCCTTCAAATTATGTAAAACTAGACATCCCATGTGCCAGTATTTCAAGGCAAAAAGGGGGTCCAACCTAGTACACTAACAAGGTGTACCAAATAAATAGTCCAGTACGGGTGTGTGCGATATATATGTATAAAAAAAAGTCTACACAACCCTGTTGATATGTCCGTTTCATTCTTTTAACATCACAAGAACCTAAGATAAATCATGTCAGAACTTTTTCCACCTTTAATGTGACCTATAACATGAACAATTCAATTGCAAAACAAGCTAAGATGTTTGAGGGGAAAAATATATATATAAAAAAACCCTCACAATAACCTGGTTGCAGTGTGAGAACCTTTTTTTTTTATGGGTGCCACCATCTTGCGAAAGGTAAAACCTCTCATTATGGTGCGTGTGAGCTCTCTCCGGAGTAGTCACAGTGCATCCTGGGGTGGCTTTTCAGTGCTGCTGAATGCCTCGATATCCAGTCCAAGCTGTAAACACATTATGTTTCCAAATGCCCCTAGACTATAACATTTGGACTTTATATGCGGAGATAATCTGCAAAGTAAATATATTTTGCGATGGAGAAAGGCTTGTGTTATTGTAGATCAATTGTATTTTGAGTTAAAGGTGTTTTGACATTTTGTTTTACCACCTCAGACAAGCTGAGCCTTCAAGTTACGGTGGATTAACAATGTGGAATTAAATCTATGAACTTCATGCATGTTCTTAATGATGATAATGATAAAATTAAACATACCTGAGATTATGTAACCAGTAAAAAAAGGAAGGCATGGTTAGCAGAGTAACCCACAGAAGTAAGTTCAAAACCGTTATATGCATTTTGAGGTTGTCCACTGCAGGATCAATTTTTAAATTAGAAATTAGCTTGCCAGGCGTTAAATGCTTTGATGTACTTAAGTCAGAAGAATGTGCAGTCAAAGTAGGATTCTTATTTGCAGGAACATATTTTGCTTTATTAACACCATGATCTTTTGTCATCTGTGAAAAAAAAGGTTAAAACAAAAGATTTTTCTTTATTTACACAACAAAGTGAACAATTTTGTATATATTTGGGAACAAGTAAGTGTAAAATGAAAAAGCGGTACAAAAAAACCCCAAAACAAAAAACATATTTGCTCGATTATGTCTTATATTCAGGGTCGTCTTACAATCAGACCTCAAATAGAGGTCTGACTACAAGACAGATCCAGAATTCCTGCAGCGTTGCAGTGGACCTGGCTCCTCCTCTCTGGCAGCTGGTGGGCGTTCGCACGATGTGTACAGGCAACCTCCGTTTCTGCCGGGGCATCTATGACCAAGCAAGGGACCAAGCAACTATTACACAGATTAAAGTGTGTATGATGGCTGAAGTGTCCTTTTAAACAATTTGTAGAGGCGTCAACAAGGATGGAGGCCTTATAATGTATCCCTGCTCCCAGCTCCTTTAACGGAATATATCTCCTGCTCACCAAGTCTTTTTTACATAGTTATACAGGCTCAAAAAAGACATGCGTCCTTCAAAATCAGCCTTTCCTATATCTGTTAATTTGTTGCTGTTGATCCAAAAGAAGGAAAAAATCTCAGTTTGGCTTTTTCCAATTTTGCACTAACCAGGAAAAAATTCCTTTTTGACCCCAAAAAGATTATATCCCCGAATATTATGTTTTTCCCAAGTATCCATCCAGTTGCTGTTTAAATATCTGTACAGACTCCGATAAAACTACCTCTGCATGCAGAGAATTCCACATCCTTATTGTCCTTACTGCAAAAAAACCCTTTCCTCTGCATTAGACTAAATCTCCTTTCTTCCAGTCGAAACGCATGACCACGTGTCCTATGTATAGTCCTGTTTACGAACAGATTTTCCACGTGTCCTATGTATAGTCCTGTTTATGAACAGATTTCCACACAATTGGTTTGCAATGGTTTTGTTTCTATTAAGTTCTTTATTATGCATTCATGTATGGTGAGTGGTATACTGTCCCTTTAACTATTCATTACAAACATAGAATCCAATGTTGCCAAAATTAAAAATCATTTATGTATATAACTCCTAGCACAGCCTCCATTCATCTGCAGACAAAAAAACCTCCCCATATGCAAAAGGTTTGCCTTTTAGATTCTATGTCTAATTCGCACTAGTGTAGGGCTGAAACAACTATGTTGTCAATGATTTTCATTATCGATTAATTGAATAGATTTTTATCGATTATAAAAAGGTTTTTTTTCAGAGCAAATGCTCTGAAAAACTCCTCTGCTTATAATAATCCGATCTCAAACAGAGATCGGATTATAACACTAGAATCCAGATCCCCCGCAACACTGCAGGGGACCTGGATTCTCCTCACTGTCGGCCAGTCTCTCACTTCCGTCTCTCTCCCCCCAT